>JAGGAV010007855.1:0-36728 GCA_017657295.1 Termitomyces sp. DKA64 | reverse complement strand
GCTGACAAGCGTCATGTCATTTTTCTCCATTTTTTCTAGGCACTCCGATCTTGACGTCCAGTGATCGAGATCGATATTGCGAGAAACACCCTTTGATCAGACTGGCCCTTCTTTTAATTGTTGGATTGTACATAGTCAGCAGCCTCCCACGACGAGGGTGTGACCGAAATCGTCTTTTTTCAGCGACCATACATCTCTCGTGAGCATACGCGATGCTCACCATGAAGAAAGAACGCTGAGCAGTGATCATGGGAAGATGTGGTATATAAATGTGTGGAGGGTCCATGGTGAGCACATGAGTTCAGCGGGAATGTTTCCCACTTTGTATTGTTTGAGAGTACACTTCGTAAATCTAGAAACGTTGACTGTGATTCCACTTGTCTGCGTGGGTTGTGTTTTGCAAACCTGAGTGTCTGCCCAATTGTGCCGGCTTGGTCTTCTTCCCTAAAACACCGGAATAACTCGTCTGTCAATAAGATCACGAACGAAGCTGTCATACGCGGAGATAGATTTCCGGGTCAGCGAAAGTGGGCCGGCATTTGTGACATATATATGTGCAAACGTCCAGAGGTACTTGTGTGCGTTGACCAAGTAAATTGCCATGCCTGTTGCTGCTATACTGGCAGATTGAGCAGGTGTCTGCTTAGGGTGGTAACTAGGAGCGTTTAGATAGGGTTGTAAATACGGACTTTGCTTGGCATATTTCGAGGCAAAGTGATTTCCGCATTTGGGGCGAATTGAGGTCCTGGCGGCATATCAGGTGCCTGTTGCGAACGGCTTCACGGCGAAGAATTTTGATATACTTGTCCTCGGACGATATTTCCCAACGCTTCTTGTCCTCTTCCTCCACATGCCTCCCCTGGACAACCTCTCTTCTACCGACCGCGCTCTTTTCTTCCAATATGGCCTTGGTCTCTCACGGATCGTCTCTACTGAGGTCGTTCACCACGCTTTTCAGCATCACGCTGCAGCCCGGCCAGACGCCATCGCTGTCGAACACCACTGTGCACTTTACGACGAGTCGATTACATACGGCGAACTCGACCAGGCCTCTGATCAACTCGCGTACATCCTTCGAGCGCTCCCAGTGCCTATCGTCCCCGGCACTCGCGTTTGTATCCTCGCAAGACGTTCGGTAGCTTTCGTTGTGGCCATTCTCGGCACACTCAAGGCCGGTGCACAATACGTACCTCTTGATGCCCAGACTATCGCAGACGAAACGCTCGAGTTCGTCATCGGGGACGCGAACCCCGCCGTCGTGCTCTCCATGAAAGAGTACCTGCACAGAGTACCGACTGGGCGGGTTCCCGTGCTGAGTATCGAGGCCGAGATGGAAAGAGGGGCGGCCGAAAGGCCCGAAGGCGGGAAGGTGGAAGATCTGAGTTCGCCTGCAGATGGCGCATATTGCATCTATACTTCTGGAACGACTGGTGCGTTCTTCGCAAGGCTCGTTCGAATTAGATAAGCTGAGACGTTATTAATATAGGCCGCCCTAAGGGCGTTGACGTCCGGCATCGCGGCATTGCCAATGGTACGGTCGCTGATCAATATCCGCTGCTTCTGACTGACAGTGCCCTTAGTTCTTTCCGGCTCGCCAGGCAATGTCGGGATGGCCCCGGGACTTCGCGTGGCGCAGCTCCTCAATATAGCGTTTGACATGGGTGCTTGGGAAATTTTAGGCGCCATGTACAATGGGGCCACGCTTTGTCTACGCGGGAACACTTCGCGAGAGTGGAAAGCTCTGATGCGTACCGTCAATGTCGTAATTGCAACTCCAAGCATCCTCAGTATTCATGATCCAGCAGACTATCCTTTGTTGCAGGGCGTGATCGTCGGAGGCGAGCCGTGTCCACAAGGTGTGTATTTTCTTTCTCCAATCTCGAGGTGGAGAAGCGTAGTAACTTGTGTGTTAGCGCTGGCAGACAGATGGGCACGCCACACTTCGTTTTACAATTGTTGTGGTCCCACCGAAATTTCCATATGCAATACCGTAACCCCTCCACACATTCCCGGCTCCCCTCTTGCCATCGGGTCGCCCATCCCCAACACTAATGTTTATATCCTCTCAAGAGATCCCATGAGCACAAAACCGGCCCAAATCGGAAGTGTAGGGTGCATGTGGGTAGGTGGTGTCGGCGTAAGCGGAGGTTACCTTAACATGGAAGAGAAGACACGCGAGCGATGGCGGCCTGATCCGTTTGTTGGCGGTTCTCATGCGGAATCGGGAGATCAGTGGGCAAAAAAGCCGAACGGTGAATGGGCCAGACCTATGATGTTCAACACTGGCGATCTCGGTCGTTGGCGAAAGGACGGGCAGCTGGAGCATATGGGCCGTGCTGATGACCAGGTGAAGGTGAAAGGGTTTCGCGTTGAGCTCGATGGCGTTGCGATGGCCATGCGCGTGAGTTCTGCTATTCTAATTTGTCCTGTGTATTTCTCACTCCTTTCCAAGGCACACCCACCAGTCCATAACGCCGTCGCTCTTCTCATTAACAATGCACTTTGGGGCTTGGTCACACCGGCCAACTTATCCCTTGCCGCTGTTCGTGCAGCCACCGCCCGTTCACAGCCCTCATACGGTGTGCCCGCTCTCGATCACTTCATGGCGCTAGAAAAGTTTCCCATGACGCGCAACGGTAAAGTCGACAAGCGCGAGCTTCATGGGATCGTAGAGCGCGCTTCTAGGGCTGAAGCAGGAGCCGGCGATACAAAGACGACGAAGCATGAGATCGTGGAGCCGGCTACGGAACCTCCGAAACCACCCGTCGTTCCGTGCCAGATGCCACCACACCCAATTGACTCGCAGTTCGTTCTAGAGGAACCGCTCAAGATGGTGTCTGTCAACTTGGCGTGATCGGTGTTGCATGGCCCTCTCTTTTTCTTTTTTACTTTCTCTGTGTTTACTGCTTTTTCTCCGGTACAGGTGTAATATAAAACGGATTAGAACGGACTTGAAATAGAAACCAAATCGGACTAGGATTTGGATTGGCTACCGGGGACTACTTTGTTGTCTATTTATCTATCCTTTATTGCGTTCTTCCCCCATTGCGCTCATCGCATCTCATCATACACATGACGCAAGAATACACCCTGCTTTCTCACACTTGCGTCCACGAGCACCATTGATCAATCACGTACTAGTACTTCTAGCGCTGTCCCATTTTCCTGGCTTCTGCCGATATTAATACCTCTCTCTGTTCTGTCCTTCGCCGGCTGCGTTCCTTTCATTTACTTTCAGGTTATCGTTGGTCTGGCTTTCCTTTTCCCCATCTCTTTGGCTTAACTGGTTGCATACACAGTTTACAATTTTGCATACCTTGTTACGTACACTGATGACTTTGCTCACCATACTCCACATTTCTTCCCTTCTGCCGCACTATAACCAAACGGCGCTGTTGTCAGGGCTTCCAAATATATTGGGGTCTGCTTATGCCCGCTCCTCTGCCTTCGGGAATCACAAGCGTCTATGTAGTTATCTGGAAATCGTAACTCGTACTTTAGAGCTCGCAACCGATAGGGCCAGCCCGTACACGCGAATAGAATAGTTGCAATGAATCTCATCATCTACATTACGATCGGGTGCACTAGGTGATGTAAGCCCGACTTTCCTGAACGTGTCAAGAATCTTGCGCCTCGGGTCAAAGTTGTAGGTGTACTCATATTTTCGCATACATACCGCTCCCTACAACTGGCAACTTGACGGGCTAAATATTTCATCTCAACGACTGATGTTGCGAACACGTCGGTCGGACGTGAACCTGGTGGGCGGATATGATTGCGACTGTCGCCCGAATCCTTCTCTTTTTTG
Organism: Termitomyces sp. DKA64; assembly: GCA_017657295.1. Lineage (NCBI taxonomy): Eukaryota > Fungi > Basidiomycota > Agaricomycetes > Agaricales > Lyophyllaceae > Termitomyces > Termitomyces sp. DKA64. The sequence continues at coordinate 32,920 of JAGGAV010007855.1, read as the reverse complement.
TTGTTGTACAGCTGTCGTCCGGTCTTGAAATTTATGGTTATGTCAGAAAAGGTTGTGTGGCGTTTCGAGTGTTGAGGGGAGATGAGCGTACGGCGTAGTGCCGGATGCGGGGTTAACAGTGGGTATTCCCCACTTCTACGCTAGATTGATCATCGTTCGTGCCCATCTGCTTCTCTCACGATGCCTTCGGACACCAATGATGCTGTATATATCAGATTGTCAATGTCGTACAGGACTCATAAATAGATCTGGGTTTTTATATGGATGTAAATTTCCCCTGGGTTTGGTCAAGTTTCTCAGCAACTCCATGATCACCGTGGAAAGAGCCTTGTCCGATGTTTCTCTACATTTCCTGAGGCCGGACCTAATCGACTTCCGAGGTGTGTCTCATCGGGTATATGCGCCAGGGTTCCAGCTCCAAAAATCATGTAAACGTGAGCAATGATTAATGACTGTTCAAGTACATACACCTTACTTCTTGCGCACATTGTCTCGCCTTTACCCCAGTCGCTACGGGGCACCGACATGGTGATATATGTATGTATGTAATCAGCTGTGGGTTTTGTTTCTTGGAGACTAGAGAGCTCTTTGTCGTGTGGGTTTACCACGACAGCTCAAGCGCTCAAGCATTACCATGGACTGATGATCACAAATCCAGATTGACGAAGTCTTAGCTATTCTTATACGCAATCAATGACGTCAAACGATAGATCGTACACGGAAAGAGATGGATGGACTCAAAAGTCTGAAAAGTCTGCCACGAGAGCCAGGGCGTATGTTGAGGCAGGAACAGCTAGGATGGAACAGAGTGACAAACGGAGAGCTTGACAGATAGAACACAAAGATGTATTATGCATAATACCTGTGAAACAGAGGTGAGAGATCGACATGTCAAACCGAAGACACCCCATAACCATCGGATTTACCTCGTTCGGCGATGTCAGCTACAGCGGACCGGTCGGTCTTCACCAGTCTTCGTTATTTTTTTCTTGTGGTTATCTTTCGTATGCACAAACAGTGAACCCTCAGCCGACTGCATTACCATGAGTGACTAAGGCTAAATACTTGATATATTCTACAAGTTATAAACTCCGTTTCTGCACCCCCACTGCTCCGACAACCGACTCCCACTTTCCAACCCCCACATAGACACACACAACACCACTTTCTAGCTGTAGTAGCTACAGAAATACAAAAATATTATCCACAAACTCGTAGAACCCACCAAACTCTCCTGAAGGAGTTCATTTCTATGGAACAAATTACTTAACATTCAAGAATCGAGTTCTAATGTGCGTGGCGCTCGCGGATATTAGGACGGATCGATCACTAAGCCTAAATCGACGGTGGGGGATTATTCACCAGTCATACAAGCACCACCATAAGTGTCAGAGAGCACACAATGGCGTCTTTTGGAGTGAGGCATGGTGGTGACATTGAAGCAAGCTGAAGGTGGTATGGGGGAAGGTGTAGAGGCCATTGGAGTGGCAGGGGAAGCAAGGGGGAGGTGTTCAAAGGGCATCTAAAGAGAATGTTGAGCAGGGCCGGTCTCAGGAGGAACAGAGTGACGGGAATAGACTTAGTAGGCTGCGAGAACACAGAGTAAACCTCAGTGGTGGTCAAACACTAATATATTGTAAGTAGTACCTGCGAGAACACAGAGTAACTACGGTAGGTCAGTAAGTGGAGTAAGTAAGTAAATAGTATGGGGACTTACACCTCAGTGGTGGTCAAACACTGAGGTGTAACGTGTGGGTACACAAGCGAAAATTGTACGGTAAGTGGGTACACGGTGATGCACGGGCAGCGCCCTCAAAACTCCCCCTCGGGTTGAACAACAGGTTAATCAACACCAAGGAGTTCACAGAACTTCTCAAATTTGACACGAGCAAGTGCCTTGGTGAAGATGTCTGCGATCATATCGGAAGTAGGAACATAGAGAAGCTGAACATGACCGGCGGAGGCAGTTTGACGAATAAAGTGAAAGTGAACGTCGATGTGCTTAGTACTACCGTGGAATGTAGCGTCCTTGGAGAGCCTAATGGCACCCTGATTGTCACAAAAGAAATTAGTAGGTAAGGAATGAGAATAGTAAAAAGAAAGTTCAGTAAGTAATTTGTGAATCCAAATGATATCTTTGGCAGCATGTGTGAGTGAACATATTCAGATTCGGTGCTGGAGAGAGTGATGATGGGTTGCTTCTTGGAACTCCAGGAAACAAAAATCAATGATCTCAAAGCATTTGCCAAGCTGTTTCTTGATGAGAGACATGGCATCAGTAGAATCACCAATGATGGTGAAGTCATCAGTGGCAACAGCAACAATAGTGAATTTATCACCATTGACTTTGTAGAAAACAGCAACATCAGCCTGGCAGACTGAGTAGCCAAGATCAATGAATGCCTGGCACAACTCTTCATACCAGTGGTGAGCACCTTGCTTTGTACCATAGAGGGGATGCTTGAGTCTACACATGAGCTTTGAGTCAGGCAGATTCTTGAGTTCCTTGGGTAAATTGTGAAAGCATTGATAGTAAGGGGGAAATTGCATGTAAATTGTTTCGTCCTCTTTGAGAAAGGAGTTGAGGTAGGCATTTTTTATGTCAGCTTGCTCAATGATGGTGCCATGCAAGGCTGCAATTGATAATAGAATTTGGAGTGTGGCAGCATGGACTGTTGGAGTGAAAGTTTTGGTGTAGTTGACACCAAATTGCTGTTTAAATCCTTTGGCAACAATGTGGGCTTTATAGTGCACAATTTGACCATTGGCACCATGCTTATAGTGGAGAATGTAGCAGCAAGGAATGATATTAGCATCCACAGGGGCTTCAATGATGTCCCATGTGCCTAACTTCTTGATTTGGGCAAGCTCAGTGTCAATTTCTGATGACCAATCTCCTTTTTCACTGCCACTCAGCACATCTTTCACAGACAGCACAAGCATGTTCAATGGCCTCATTAAGCCATTCAGAACCAGCTCCATCAATTTTGACATCACTCAGCTCCAAAATTCCCTTGGCATCAGCAACAAATGCTGACTCTATGAAATTTGCATTTTTTGTCACATTCCTTCAAAGACCTCATCCATACTGAGCTGGATCGTACTGAGGGAGGCCAGAAAGGGAGTTTTGTTGCATTCTGAGGTGTAGAGCTTGGGTGGGAGGTGAGTTTTTAGCTTTTGAAGTGTTTGGCTTGTCTGGGGTGGATTTTGCAGATTTTTGGTCAGTTTTTTGACGTGGATGCTCATGAGCAAGGGGGTCTTGTTGATGATGGGTATGATGTTGGGTATGTTGGGAGCAACATTGGGAGCAGAATTGACCGGACTTTTGGTCTGGGAGGTGTCCTGACTGGATTTTGACAGTGAGTCTTCCCACTCCCTCTCAATCTGGATGTTATCTGGGTTGAGGGCAGCATCCCTATTGAAGTAGATGTCCCTTTCAATGGTAATGGAATGCTTCCTGGCCCAACAAATTTGAAATCCCTTTGATTCTTCATCAATACCAAGAAATTGACCCTCCTCAACTTTCAGACTGAGTTTTCTTGCAGCATGATGCTTGACATAGACAAGGCAACCCCATTCATGGACCTTTGAGATGTCAGGCTTCTTGCCTGTGGCCATTTCCTAGGGTGTCTTACCCTTGGCAAGTGCATGAGATGGTGCACAATTCTGCAACCAGACTATGTGGCATTTAGCCTCTGCCCAGAGGTTTTTGGGAGACCTGCCACAATCATCATAGTGTGAGCACCCTTGACTATGGTGCAGTTTGCATGCTTAGCAACACCATTGGATTGTGGGGAGTCATGGACTGTGAGGTTGTGAACAGTGCTGGCAGCATCTTGGTGAGCTTTCATTTCATTGCTTATGAATTCACTGCCTCTATTGCTGCTATAGGTCTTTATTTGTGTGCCTCATTGGACCTTAACCCATGCCTCATAGTCACAGTAAGCTTTGAAAGCATTGGACTTGTGGGAAAGGAAGGTAATTTGTTCTTCCCAGATGTACTGATCAATATTGGTGTAGGAGTAATTAGCACCACTGAGTGATTGCACTTGTGCAGGACCCCATAGGTTGCCAACAATCTTTTCCCCATAGTGAGTGTATTCAGTCTCACTTTTCTTTGGAAATGGCTGATGCTGTGCCTTTCCTTTGATGCAGGCTTCACAAAACTGGTGGAGCTCACTGATTGTGATGGACTTGGATGTGACATTGGCAGTGAGTTTTGGGGGTGAGGTAATTTATGAATTGGTATGATAGAGACCATGGATTGTGGGGACATGGCTGATGACTTGGCAATGAGGTTTGGAACTGTGCACAACACACATCCCATCCTCAATGAGGAGGGAACACCTGGTGCAATTGAGACACAAAACAGACATGAGTGTAAAGGCCATATGAGGTGCATAATAGACCTTCTTCAAAAGAATGGGTACTGACTTTTCCCCTTCCTCCATTGGCAAGCAGATGCAAATATCAGCCCTACCAAGGGCACTGAAGGTACACCCATCAGCAGTGCAGACAGGCTTGGGATCAATTTCCTGGTAGTTCAGGAATTTTTTGTGGGATGGCAAAAAGTGACTGCTGGTGCCACAATCAATGATTATTCTGGCAGAGGGGGATGCAGCATGGGCCTTGTGGCTGTGACCTGAGGTGATGGCAAGTGCAGCATTGTCATTGGCAGAGTTGTCAAGGACATCAATGGTGAGGTAGGTGAGGAAAGCATAATTTTCATCACTTTTCTCCTCAGTTTTGGTGGCATTAGCTAATTTCACCTTGTCCTTCCCCTTACTCTTGTGCTTCTTGGCCCACCAATCAGGTGTCTTACCAGCCATGCCACCACCTTCTTCAAAGCACTGGTCATTGGTATGTCCATCTTTTCCACAGTTCCTGCAATGATGCTTATCCTTTCCTTTGTCTTTGGACTTAGACTTGCCTTTGGCATCCTTTGACTTGCCCTTGGCCTTGGCATGAGCCACAACCATTGCCTTGTGATGCTTGTTTATACTACTCTCAATGGCAGCATTATTAGCCTCTTCAGTGAGATGCCAGATGAGGTCTTGGCTGGAGACTGATTTCCCAGTAGTGCAAGCATTGGCAGTGAGTGTCATAAGGAGGGGTTTGTAGGAAGGTGTGAGGGACAGAGATGTGCAGATATAACTGGCAAAAGAAGCATTGGAGAGTGGACAGTTGATCTTGGCAAGACATTCCTTGAGGATGACAAGGTCAGAAAGGTGAGTGCACATGTCAACATCACCATTCTCAATGTAACAAGAATTCTGTAGCAAGTTAAAAGGTCAGTCTTGTACATAGCACCTTTATCACTGTGAATCAATGCAAGCTACTTCCAGACAGCAGCAGCAGTAGGTTCACCTTGAATTTGATGAAACATCAACTGATCCACTGTGCCATAGACTATCTCACAGACTTGTGCTTCCTTCTGTAGCCAGTCCTCCATTGCATCTTCATGTCCCTCAAGCTCCTTGTCTGACAATGGGAATAGAGAACTATTGTCATGGAAGAAAGAGCCAGAATGCTCAATGAGCATAGCTGGTTTACATGCAGTACTGATGATGTGACAACAGAGCTTCTTTGATGTCAATGCATTGAGAACACACTCTTGGTATGTTGTCCAGTTCAATCTATCAGCCGAGAGCTTTGGAATGGTAAGTTTTGTGGTCAAAACATTGTAGGTATCTTTGGGGCCCATAACCTGTTGAGCAGGGCCAATCTCAGGAGGAACAGAGTGATGGGAATAGACTTAGTAGGCTGCGAGAACACAGAGTAAACCTCAGTGGTGGTCAAACACTAATATATTGTAAGTAGTACCTGCGAGAACACAGAGTAACTACGGTAGGTCAGTAAGTGGAGTAAGTAAGTAAATAGTATGGGGACTTACACCTCAGTGGTGGTCAAACACTGAGGTGTAACGTGTGGGTACACAAGCGAAAATTGTACGGTAAGTGGGTACACGGTGATGCACGGGCAGCGCCCTCAAAACTCCCCCTCGGGTTGAACAACAGGTTAATCAACACCAAGGAGTTCACAGAACTTCTCAAATTTGACACGAGCAAGTGCCTTGGTGAAGATGTCTGCGATCATATCGGAAGTAGGAACATAGAGAAGCTGAACATGACCGGCGGAGGCAGTTTGACGAATAAAGTGAAAGTGAACGTCGATGTGCTTAGTACTACCGTGGAATGTAGCGTCCTTGGAGAGCCTAATGGCACCCTGATTGTCACAAAAGAAATTAGTAGGTAAGGAATGAGAATAGTAAAAAGAAAGTTCAGTAAGTAATTTGTGAATCCAAATGATATCTTTGGCAGCATGTGTGAGTGAACATATTCAGATTCGGTGCTGGAGAGAGTGATGATGGGTTGCTTCTTGGAACTCCAGGAAACAAAAATCAATGATCTCAAAGCATTTGCCAAGCTGTTTCTTGATGAGAGACATGGCATCAGTAGAATCACCAATGATGGTGAAGTCATCAGTGGCAACAGCAACAATAGTGAATTTATCACCATTGACTTTGTAGAAAACAGCAACATCAGCCTGGCAGACTGAGTAGCCAAGATCAATGAATGCCTGGCACAACTCTTCATACCAGTGGTGAGCACCTTGCTTTGTACCATAGAGGGGATGCTTGAGTCTACACATGAGCTTTGAGTCAGGCAGATTCTTGAGTTCCTTGGGTAAATTGTGAAAGCATTGATAGTAAGGGGGAAATTGCATGTAAATTGTTTCGTCCTCTTTGAGAAAGGAGTTGAGGTAGGCATTTTTTATGTCAGCTTGCTCAATGATGGTGCCATGCAAGGCTGCAATTGATAATAGAATTTGGAGTGTGGCAGCATGGACTGTTGGAGTGAAAGTTTTGGTGTAGTTGACACCAAATTGCTGTTTAAATCCTTTGGCAACAATGTGGGCTTTATAGTGCACAATTTGACCATTGGCACCATGCTTATAGTGGAGAATGTAGCAGCAAGGAATGATATTAGCATCCACAGGGGCTTCAATGATGTCCCATGTGCCTAACTTCTTGATTTGGGCAAGCTCAGTGTCAATTTCTGATGACCAATCTCCTTTTTCACTGCCACTCAGCACATCTTTCACAGACAGCACAAGCATGTTCAATGGCCTCATTAAGCCATTCAGAACCAGCTCCATCAATTTTGACATCACTCAGCTCCAAAATTCCCTTGGCATCAGCAACAAATGCTGACTCTATGAAATTTGCATTTTTTGTCACATTCCTTCAAAGACCTCATCCATACTGAGCTGGATCGTACTGAGGGAGGCCAGAAAGGGAGTTTTGTTGCATTCTGAGGTGTAGAGCTTGGGTGGGAGGTGAGTTTTTAGCTTTTGAAGTGTTTGGCTTGTCTGGGGTGGATTTTGCAGATTTTTGGTCAGTTTTTTGACGTGGATGCTCATGAGCAAGGGGGTCTTGTTGATGATGGGTATGATGTTGGGTATGTTGGGAGCAACATTGGGAGCAGAATTGACCGGACTTTTGGTCTGGGAGGTGTCCTGACTGGATTTTGACAGTGAGTCTTCCCACTCCCTCTCAATCTGGATGTTATCTGGGTTGAGGGCAGCATCCCTATTGAAGTAGATGTCCCTTTCAATGGTAATGGAATGCTTCCTGGCCCAACAAATTTGAAATCCCTTTGATTCTTCATCAATACCAAGAAATTGACCCTCCTCAACTTTCAGACTGAGTTTTCTTGCAGCATGATGCTTGACATAGACAAGGCAACCCCATTCATGGACCTTTGAGATGTCAGGCTTCTTGCCTGTGGCCATTTCCTAGGGTGTCTTACCCTTGGCAAGTGCATGAGATGGTGCACAATTCTGCAACCAGACTATGTGGCATTTAGCCTCTGCCCAGAGGTTTTTGGGAGACCTGCCACAATCATCATAGTGTGAGCACCCTTGACTATGGTGCAGTTTGCATGCTTAGCAACACCATTGGATTGTGGGGAGTCATGGACTGTGAGGTTGTGAACAGTGCTGGCAGCATCTTGGTGAGCTTTCATTTCATTGCTTATGAATTCACTGCCTCTATTGCTGCTATAGGTCTTTATTTGTGTGCCTCATTGGACCTTAACCCATGCCTCATAGTCACAGTAAGCTTTGAAAGCATTGGACTTGTGGGAAAGGAAGGTAATTTGTTCTTCCCAGATGTACTGATCAATATTGGTGTAGGAGTAATTAGCACCACTGAGTGATTGCACTTGTGCAGGACCCCATAGGTTGCCAACAATCTTTTCCCCATAGTGAGTGTATTCAGTCTCACTTTTCTTTGGAAATGGCTGATGCTGTGCCTTTCCTTTGATGCAGGCTTCACAAAACTGGTGGAGCTCACTGATTGTGATGGACTTGGATGTGACATTGGCAGTGAGTTTTGGGGGTGAGGTAATTTATGAATTGGTATGATAGAGACCATGGATTGTGGGGACATGGCTGATGACTTGGCAATGAGGTTTGGAACTGTGCACAACACACATCCCATCCTCAATGAGGAGGGAACACCTGGTGCAATTGAGACACAAAACAGACATGAGTGTAAAGGCCATATGAGGTGCATAATAGACCTTCTTCAAAAGAATGGGTACTGACTTTTCCCCTTCCTCCATTGGCAAGCAGATGCAAATATCAGCCCTACCAAGGGCACTGAAGGTACACCCATCAGCAGTGCAGACAGGCTTGGGATCAATTTCCTGGTAGTTCAGGAATTTTTTGTGGGATGGCAAAAAGTGACTGCTGGTGCCACAATCAATGATTATTCTGGCAGAGGGGGATGCAGCATGGGCCTTGTGGCTGTGACCTGAGGTGATGGCAAGTGCAGCATTGTCATTGGCAGAGTTGTCAAGGACATCAATGGTGAGGTAGGTGAGGAAAGCATAATTTTCATCACTTTTCTCCTCAGTTTTGGTGGCATTAGCTAATTTCACCTTGTCCTTCCCCTTACTCTTGTGCTTCTTGGCCCACCAATCAGGTGTCTTACCAGCCATGCCACCACCTTCTTCAAAGCACTGGTCATTGGTATGTCCATCTTTTCCACAGTTCCTGCAATGATGCTTATCCTTTCCTTTGTCTTTGGACTTAGACTTGCCTTTGGCATCCTTTGACTTGCCCTTGGCCTTGGCATGAGCCACAACCATTGCCTTGTGATGCTTGTTTATACTACTCTCAATGGCAGCATTATTAGCCTCTTCAGTGAGATGCCAGATGAGGTCTTGGCTGGAGACTGATTTCCCAGTAGTGCAAGCATTGGCAGTGAGTGTCATAAGGAGGGGTTTGTAGGAAGGTGTGAGGGACAGAGATGTGCAGATATAACTGGCAAAAGAAGCATTGGAGAGTGGACAGTTGATCTTGGCAAGACATTCCTTGAGGATGACAAGGTCAGAAAGGTGAGTGCACATGTCAACATCACCATTCTCAATGTAACAAGAATTCTGTAGCAAGTTAAAAGGTCAGTCTTGTACATAGCACCTTTATCACTGTGAATCAATGCAAGCTACTTCCAGACAGCAGCAGCAGTAGGTTCACCTTGAATTTGATGAAACATCAACTGATCCACTGTGCCATAGACTATCTCACAGACTTGTGCTTCCTTCTGTAGCCAGTCCTCCATTGCATCTTCATGTCCCTCAAGCTCCTTGTCTGACAATGGGAATAGAGAACTATTGTCATGGAAGAAAGAGCCAGAATGCTCAATGAGCATAGCTAGTTTACATGCAGTACTGATGATGTGACGACAGAGCTTCTTTGATGTCAATGCATTGAGAACACGCTCTTGGTATGTTGTCCAGTTCAATCTATCAGCCGAGAGCTTTGGAATGGTAAGTTTTGTGGTCAAAACATCGTAGGTATCTTTGGGGCCCATAACCTGTTGAGCAGGGCCGGTCTCAGGAGGAACAGAGTGATGGGAATAGACTTAGTAGGCTGTGAGAACACAGAGTAAACCTCAGTGGTGGTCAAACACTAATATATTGTAAGTAGTACCTGTGAGAACACAGAGTCACTATGGTAGGTCAGTAAGTGGAGTAAGTAAGTAAATATTATGGAGACTTACACCTCAGTGGTGGTCAAACACCGAGGTGTAATGTGTGGGTATGCAAGTGAAAATTGTATGGTAAGTGGGTGCACAGTGATGCATGGGCAGTGCCCTCAACAGAGAATGGGAGATAGTTTCCATGAAGCAGGAATTTGTGAACCATCTAGCTCTTCATACTGTTCCCAGTGGTTCATAGTATTGAAGAAAGATGGTGAGAGTTCAAGGATAGTCCATAGCCTAGAACCTTTGAACAAAGTGACTATTGCATGCTCAGGCTCACAGCAACTGAGGAATTAGCCAGTCACTTTGCAGGTCATGCCTGTGGAGGGATCTTTGATACCTTTAGTGCATGACATATAGTTGCTTGGTTTTGAGCCTGTGCTGAGTTCAATGCCAGTTATTACCCCTGAATGGACAGCTTCTATTGGAGGGGAGTCACCACAGTACATGTCGAGCCAACAACACGTGCTAACGTGTGACGGATTAGGAAGGTGGGTGCACATATAGATTAAGGATTGGCATTTGGGCATACCTCAGTCTATCATACACAGACTGAGGTGGGTCAAACATACTTATGTGCACACACTTACTTACACACAATAGCCATTTCCCTCTGTAACAGGTACATAGAACAAGTAAAGTCTATCACACACAGACTGAGTCATTTCCCCCTGTAACAGCTTCCCATAAGTCTTTATAATTAATATCCCCCATTCAACAATGGAGTTCATTAATTGAAATAGATTGTGATCCCAGACTGGCTGTGAGCTTTGGGGCTGGGAAGGTAAGTTGCAAGTTGGTGCAATATAGGCCATGGGTCGTGGGGACATAGCAGATGACTTGGCAGCAGGGCTTTGACTGCAGACAACACATTCCATCCTTAATGAGGAGGAAACACCTCAAGGTATGATACAGACATGAGTGCAAAGGCCATCTGAGGTGCTGATAATCTACTTGCAGTAACATCTCTGGATTTTGTAATAATGCCAACATGGATGGACAGGACAAAAATGATTAATGAGAGTGTTTCTGAGCAAAACAACCAGATCAAGCACCTGATACTATTCTCATCTATCCAACTTTTGAACTTTTGACTGGTATTTCAAGGGGCATATAACCTACAGAAAGCAGGTTCGCCCTTCCAGAGCACGCCTGATTATGACCTATGGGATCGCCTCATTAAATCTAGACGCATTACATCTGTTTGACGTCTCGACTCTCCGAGAATGTCGTAACAAATTTCAAGGATCAAATTGAGTACGCTGTAATAATAATAACGATACAGTACGTGAAAATTGGGCATAAGCGTATTTTTACTTATTAGTGCTCCTTGCATTCTTTGGATTGAGCACAAGGGACAATATCTCAGCAATAGGGACCACGGGGACGAGTATATGAAAAGAGATAAGATAAGATTACATGAATAAAATTCCTTGATCGAAAAGGTATTGCAATGAGCAAGACTAGGACAATGGCGCCGGAAAAATGGTCTTTGACAACAGCCGGCCGATTTGAGCGCCCTTTAGGAGACAGCGAGTTTGCGTTCTTCCCTGCCTCTAAGGACGGCCTAGGTGACATGTACGTTCTGCAGGCATCTTGCCTCATCCTGTCGAGCGATGCAAATGAGTTGGCACGATAAACAGGTTCTTGCACCTCGCTTTCCGGGCTCCCAAAGTCCAACTTCAGCCAAAAAGGGTGGCGATTGCATGGGCTCTTTTGCGAAATCGCCATCCGTTGCTTACGTGTCAGGTCATCGAGGAAGGAGAAATCCCATATTTTTCGTATGTTTTCAGTTCTCGTATCTCAAACTGTCGCATGTTCATTCCTCTCATAGATTTCTTCCCCCTGAGAGTGTCCAAGCCGCCCTTGAGGAAGCCGAGGCTGCTTTGTACTTCCGTCATGAATCGAAGGAAGGTGCGTTGACGTCCACTTCTGTCCAAACGCCTCAGTCAACTCAAAGCTACTCAGAACTCATATCCGGCTACATGAATGGGCCACGGACTCTTTCGAATGCGCGGCTTTCGTATCTTGTCATATCTTCCCCAAATCTGGGACCATACGATATGGATGATAGTTCATCTAAAGAACACGACTACGACTTCCTCATGTGTACACCTCACTTCACAGGCGATGGAACGTCACTTCATCGGTGTACACATGAATTTCTTAAACTTCTTGCATCTTCAATATCTGATGAAGATATGTTGGCTTGCATAGATCTTTCCCAGCCATGGGCAAGTACTCGAAATGAGCTTTGAGGGTGGTGATCTGTGTTCATTCTGTTTCTACAGATCAGTAGACTCCCTCCCGCGTTTGAGTCACGATGTACAGTTCCCAGAAGCAAATTTGCGAGAGGGGTAGCGAAAGTCAACTTTTTGATGACGAAGGAGAAGGAAATCGGGGGCCATAGGCTGACGCGACTCCAGTGTGCTCCACAAAAAACAATTTTACTTGAACGAGCTTTTAAGGAAAGTCAAACCGAGGCTATGTTGAGGAGATGTAAAGAGAACGGAGTCACAATAAATAACGCAATAGAGGCTCTATCTGGCCTTGCGTGGGCCAGAGTTGTTAACGCATCTGACAGAGATAGCAGAGATACTTTCAAAGATCCAGTGTTTGTTTCTTGCCTCTTTGTCCGTCAATACTTTCTCACCAATGTATACAGCATGATATACACTGCCATTAATGTGCGTCCGCACCTGGTCCCTTCACCTTCACCGGACCCAACATACTGTTTCCTTGCTCTCACATATTTTAACTTGGTTTTCCCTTCTTTTCCTCCCTCTTCTCGTGGCGCTTTCTGGCTTCGTGCGAAAAGTGCCAAGACCCAGACCCACGCCATAGTGCATTCGCCCCTTCTGGTGCATCGTGCGCTTGAAATGGCCAGCGAGCGTGCTTGCAGAGCTCGGAAAGAGCCGCAACCAGTAATTGATGTCCCGAAGCTGCTCGATATCAAGACGAAGAATCTCCTTCCTGGACCTGCACCAAGCGCTGCGCTCCTCGGTTTGTCACTCCTTGGGAATCTAGACGCTACGTACGATCGTCGTGCATACCCCGCATTTTTCCTCAAAGATGTCACCACGGCGAGTCGGCAGAAGGCTGGTGGGATACTACTATTAGTACACACGTTTGCGGGTCGACTTTGGCTTCAGCTTTTCTATGATATAGGAGGCTTCGGGAGTAACGGGGAAGTAGAACGATTTTGGAATGAATTGGGAAATGGTCTGGAAGAGTTTTTGCTTGTGTGAAGGAGTAGGATATTGCAGACAGCCAGGGCCCGTACTACATACCACATTGGTCGCGTTTCATGTCTGCTATGGATGTCTTCGCCTTGACATCACTAATCTGTTGACAATATGACCTGTGATGCATGACCAAGGGTCAATTAAGAGACTGCAGGATTGTGTTGACTTGCTGATGTTCAAAAACACACTAACGAGTTGTCATGATGCATATTGATCTGAATCAAATGCATTTCTGGTTGAATCTTAGGTACTGGTACTACAGAATATCGATTGTTTCCGAGATCTAGATAGATCGAGGTTTTATGGATTTGAACTTTTCTTGTCCTCAAAAACGTTAGCCATGTGATCTGACTTGGTTATGTAATTGTTCAATCTTTTTTTTTCGTTTGTACTAGTAACTGATTTTTGGTGTCCTCAAGAATGTTAGTTGTGTGATGATGTCTTCCGTCGCCTTTCTTGGTATCTTCCGTTGACTTTGTACTAGTAACTAATTTTTTGGTGTCTACCAACTCGTTACTTGGTTCATGTTTTGCTTCAGATGATCAACCCTCCTTCAAATATTGTTTTATAGTTTGGTCTCTATATATTCTATCTGTCCCTTCATGTAAACTGTGCTTCTTGTCATGTATTTTTGGACCTTTGGATCAAACTACTGTTGGGTCTACCTAGGGTTTATGTACTCATGTGGTTTCGAACCTTCGGATTGGGTCCACCCAAGGTTTATGTAATCATATCAGGTTTAGGCCCAGGTAACTATGTTCATTCCACCAAACAGTACATGTACTTGTCTGGTCATGAGAGACAAATGCAAAGATATTCAATACATATCATGGCATGATAGCATCAAAATCTCGTTGAAGAACACATATTCAACTCCTATTATACAAGTCTTAATATGAGCTAGCTGGGCCTTTGACATCTCAGTCATATCATTTAAACTAAATCTTGAGTGGTATGTCAAACCTCCAATCAGAGATGCTGTGGTCCCAGCAGGTGCTACTACTATCAGCCTATGGGACTCCTCCTTGACCTCGAAGTACTTTATCAATGCTTTGAGGACCTGGCTTTTACCAGTTCCTCCCATATCTCCCATGTACATTTTAAGTTGCTCCAGTAAGTGACTAGCAACATGATTTGCAACAGTTCTGAATGCCCTCATTTGATCAGTGTTTAAATCAAATTCAATTGCATTTGATGCAACAGTCAAATCCCATTTTTTAGATTGAATTTCCCTTGAATGTACTGGCAATCCACCATGCATACCTTGCCTGCATCATTTTCAAAGTCATTGCCTATACAAACAGTTGGTCCTATGGCAATAGTTTTTTGTTTGTTTTTCAATATAGCTGCCTTCTGATCAGCAATCAAGGTTTTCCAGTGTGTAGGTGGCTGGTCTAGAGTATTAGATGCTGTATGACTGGTTGCAACAAATGACTGACCCATTAGTGGCTTATTTCAATCCATCTCAGTCATTGTGGATGTCATGATGGAAAGCTGGCCCTCCTTCATAATTTTTATATACTGCTCCTGGGGCCTGTTATTGACTCGAAAAAGCAGATATGCCAGATATTTTGTCCCCTTTAGAGATCCAGGACTATATTTTTGAACAGGCAGCCTACATGCACCCTCACACTTCTTCTTGGTTGTCTCAAACCATATTCAATTCTGTGTTGACAAGACCATGTACCAGAACCTCATTGTGGTGTCATCAACCTTGAATCTGCCCTATTGACTCCCCGAGACTGCCAAATTTTGCCAAATCCTACCCACTTTTCAGAAGTGAACAGCCAAATTTCTTGCCACATAAGGGCAGAACATATTCTTTCTTAGTGAAATGCCCCAGCATTATGCCAAGCTTATCCTTAAAAAATACACTGGGGTTCACAATCTATCATATTGGCCATTTTTGTCAGGGGACTGTCCAGGCCAGACCCCATTCTTGTTTCTCTTGTTCAAAGCTGGTTTCATGTCCCCATCCTCCCATCTTCTGGTGACAAGTACTCCCAACCCAGGGCTATCCAACAGTGCTCTTTTGGAGTGGTTACACTTCAGGAAGCTGGGGATTGAGGCCCATTACAATGAACTTCTATTTTTGGATCAGACTCCGGACTTCGTCACTGTTGAGTGTTTTTCTTAGAAGCTCTAGAGTAAATTTTTCAAACACTGGCATTGGGAATCCTTAGACTTGTTCTCTTTGTATCTCCCTCTGCCAGGTGAGTAGCTAGACCTCTAGAACTTCTCATAGACACTGAATATACTTTGGATCTCCCTCTGCCAGCTGTGTGACTGAGCCACAGCCTCTAGAGGTTGCCCTTACAATTTTACTATGAAGATGAATCCTGGTCACTTCCCTGTACACACACCATAAAAAGTTTTTTCATCTTTGCACTTGCCTTTCAAGGATTGGCAGAATCCATAATTATGCTTTTGAAATTGACATATCTCTCATTGGATAAAATACTCACAAGATTTGTTGCCATTGTTACCATCTGTTCTGGACTGCAAAAGGGCATAAGCAAAGGATGAAAAGGGAGAATAAATGCATACTGCTGGGAAGACCTGCAAAGCATCAAGTAAAGAGCCAGCCTAGTCAACTTTGGAAGGGTCAAGGGCTTTATCCAAATGTTCTCTGAAATAAGTTCAAAAATTTGAAGGACAATGTCAAGCTGATAAAGCTGTTATTGAGCAGCTAGATTAACTGCATCACAATGCTTCTGGAGATCAGGTCAGGGCACAATTGAATCATCTTCAGCCAATTGAAGAGAGTCAAGTACAACATCAACCTGAGCCAATAATGCCAACTGCCAAGTTTATGAGAAGCTGGAGCATCCATTGATGAGACAGCAGATAAAAGCAATAAAAGAATAACACACCAGCAACAGGATGAACCTTAAGATTTTTAACTTTAAGTTTGGCATTGGGATCAGTCTGAAGATGAGACAAGGAAAAAGAAAAGAGGTCAAAGCAATGAGTGAGGATGTTGAGTTTTGAAGCTGACACTCATGTTAGCCTTGCCCTTGCTGGGATGGATAGATGATGGACCTAGCATTTTGACATCTTTATCCTGAGCACAGCAACAAGCCTAAAAGAAAAAAAAACAGTTGATAAGTAGAAACTTACAAAAAAAAAAAGGATGGAAAAGAAGGCACCTGTATACCAGGACATGTATGTAAGTACTCAGGTGTCAGAACAAAGGTATCAAGACAACTGTATTGACCTGTAGACCAGGATATGTATGTAAGTCTACAGGATTGAGTAAGTACTCATTGATACAATGTAAGTAATGAAATATACACACACTCAGGTGTTGCAACAAAGGTATCAAGACAACTAAGTGTGTGTTTGTGTAACATAAGTATTTATAGGAAAGAAAATAAAGTTTGCTACAAAGTATAGCAAATACAGAGAGTGCAAATGAGTGTAATATAAGGTAAGTTTGAAAAAGGAAAATAGAAAAATATTAATTCATAAGATAACAAGCTGGGGCACCATACCTCAACACTCCCCCTGACAAGCTGGCTTGTATCAGTTTTTGAGTTCCATCAGGAAGATGAGGTAGTTGTGAGTTGCATGAGGTAAAGGTTTGGTGAATATATCCATGATGTTTTTGCATGATGGGATAGGAACTATGTCAATATCTCCATCACAAACCCATTCCCTAATATAATGGTGATGGATGTCAATATGCTCCATGTGCACATGTCCCTTGGTTGATTCAGCCAATGTGATAGAAGAACAAGTATTGGCATGAAGTATGGCAGGGAGAGTTTGTGGTGCATCAACCTCTGTAAGGAAGTTGTGCATCCATAGAGCTTGCTGGGCTCCTCATGTAAGCATCTTGTACTCTGCTTCAGTTGTGCTCAACACTACTGTTGGGTGTTGCTTAGAGCTCCATGATATCCCCAGCCATCAAGAACACATACCTTGAGGTTGAATGACATGTGTTAAGGTCTCCCCTATAATCAGCATCCACATATCCAGTCAGTTTTGCCATTCTTCCAAGCTTTCTTGAGTAAGTCAGCTTATAGCCCAGTGTCCTCTTCACATACCTGAGACATGGATCAGAGCATAACAGCATGCATGGCTGGAGTTGGACTGGAAGCAGGCAAGAAGTCTGAGTGTGAATGACAAGTCCAGGCATATGACTGCCTGAGCTCACATGAGCAATCTGAGTAGCTTCTGGTAGGGCTTGTCTTCTATGAAATGCTTGTCTGTTTTTGTCTGTGGTCCTATGTCTTCTGTCAGTCAGATGCCAATAGGTAGTGGAGTCAAATGTGGGTTACAGTCTGACATGCCAAATCTTTCAAAGACTCTTGAGGCATACTTATTGGGATAATGAGATGGTCCCAGCTTTATGTTTGCACTTGATGGCTATTCTGAGAATGTAGGATGGGGTGGCTAAGTCTTTAACATTGTAGATCTTTGCTAGTTTTCATTTTGCATCTTCTGTGCCTTTTGTCATGGTGGATGCACCAAATACATTGTTGTTGAAAGTATTAGTGATGGTATCATTGTCCTCAGTCTTTTTTGTCCAAATGCAGAGGTCAGCACAAGAGGTATGGTATCCCAAGTCTTGGCATGTGCTATCAGGTGTCCAGTATCAATCCATTCCTCCCTGCATCAGTCCATATAGGGTTTTTAGGAGTTCTACAACCCTTCCCTCCCCTCCTGAAAGCCCAGGTGGGACATCCATAAAGATCTGAAGTTCAGAAACAATGTTCAGATAGGCAGTAACAAAATTGACTCGCCAAATCTCCAGATCTAGCACAATGGCCAATGCAAATATGGTTCTGTGTGGTTCAAGGCAAATGAGCACAGCATATGTTGTGTCATAGTCTTCTCCCAAGACCTGTGAGTATCCTTTGGCTACTAACCTTGTACCTTTTATCTGACAATACAGCCTTCAGCATTGAACTTGTTTGCAAATACCCAGTGGCATCCAATGATCTCCTTCCTCTCTGAGATACTCAACCTCAGCTATTAACCACATTATCTTCCTTTCTTCCAGCATCTGTAATTCCTCCTGTATTGCTGGCATCCATATGTCCACCCTGCACATAGCCCTGTCACATGTATGTGGTATCTGTAAGTCATCATCTGTCCCTACCTGTGTCACCAGTACAAGGTACACATATGCATCCTGTGCCAGCAATGACTGAGGTTTGGGGGCAGCTATTCCTTGGATATGGTTTGACCTTTGCAGAGTTGGTGCCTGTATTTCCCTCTCAATGATGGGTACCACCAGCTCAGGGGTGTCATCAGCTAGATCAGTGTCACTAATTTAAGTCTGGGTTTCATGGAGTGGGCCATTTTCACCTATTTGGGGTGCCACTAGTTGGCAAGGAGTGAGTAGTCCTGGCATGTTGGGTGGTGTAGGTGTAGGTGCCTTGGTTAACAACCATGAGAGAGCAATGTCTCATGTCCTCATCAAATATAACATCACAGGACATCACAATGGACCTCATGGCCCAGTCAAACAGTTGGTACCCACCTCTGCCAGCAGTGTAGCCTACAAATACATATTTTACCAAGTCAGGGTCTAGTTTGGACCTGACTAACTCTTTGGGAACTTACTCTTCAGGAATGCTGTTGTGTTGAGCTGATGGTAAGTGGTTTCTTGTGTAAATCTGCATAGCAGCTTCCTCTGCCCACAGATCCTTTGGCAAACCACTCCCAGCCAGCATGCACCTGACCCCTTCAATGATAGTCTTAATGGAGTGTTTGACAATTCCATTTTGGGAGTGTATGTATGAGACAATGAGTTTCAAGATTAATCTGTGAGTTGAGCAATATTCATCCCAGCATTTCTTCAGCCATTCTCATTCCACATCAACCCTGACCATCAATAATTTATGTCCTGTTTGTTGCTCAGCTTCCATATGGTAAGCTGCAAACATGGCCAAGGTACTTGCAGTGTCTCTTCAAGTGAGGAAATATCCCAAGAGCCTAGTTGTGTTCCTGTTGGCTGCCAGCATCATATATACTGTGCCTCCCAATGCAGCCTTGGTCATGGGCCCCCACAGATCAATGTATATGCAATCATTTGGGTTCTTTTCAACATCACACTTTCTATCATAGGTGTGTGCAGTGTGCTTGCTGTAAACACAATCTTTACATACCCCTCTCACTTCAGGGTCCCCTTCATGATTAGGCCATCCAGGAGTCTTGCCCTCATTACTTTATGGATGGTGTCTACCCCTGCATGTCTGAAATGGCAGTGCCATCTGTCTAAGTCCCCACTGGCATATCTAACAAGTCACAATCATTGCTGTGGTGTGAGGTGCTGTGTTTAGTCTGTCCAGCAAGTACATCTCCTTGTTCCTGTGTTCAACCAAAACAACTTTGCCATTGGGGTCATTGAATGTGAACCTCCCATTTGTTGATGAAATTTTCCAATGGACAACAGGTTTGCTGATAGGTTGGGGTGTGGAGTGTATCCCTGAATATAGGTTCTGCTCTGCCCTGGTTGGTATTAACAACCTTCTTGATGGTGCCTGATCCTACAATGTGGAAAACATTGTCTCTAAATGCTACCTGCCCTTGTCTAGGGATAGTAAACAGTGTGTAGTCTGAGAAACATCTCAATTGACAAAGCAGTGATCCGTTGCTCCAGAGTCTGCAAATGTCAGTACAATGCCACTCACCAGGGTCAGGGCTGTGGTAGCTGTGCCTGGGACAGGAGTGATCCATTGAGGTGGGTGTGGTGCCACAGCAGCTAGTGTGTATGTGGTCTGTGATTTGTTCAGTCTCAGGTTTGCATTTGCTAAGTGAGTAGTAGGGGTGTTTTGGGGAGCATTGTTTGATGTGGCTAGCATGGCTAATGCCTGTTCATGGTTTCTGAAGGTCCTTGGGAACTGTCCTTTCCTTCCACCTCCTTGCCAGTAGCATCTCTCAATAGTGTGTCCTGTTCTTTTACAATCTGGGTTTGTACAAAGCAGTTTTTCCCTCTGTGGTTTGGTGTCTGCTCAGATTGCTGTGACTGATGGTGTGCCTGCCTTTTGAAGTTTCAGGTGCTCCCAATGTGTGAAGAGGCCCAAATCAGGTCTGTTGACATCTTTGTGGAGTACATGCTTGTGACCATAGTATTCCATGACTCCAGGAGAGATGTCATCATAATGGAGTGGAAAGTTGCATCTGTGGTTTTTAAAGTGGACAAAATTTATCCTGTCACATTGTTGGTCCTTGGGAAAAGTAGGTGTGACAGTAGATGTGTTATTTGACATTTTTGTGTATGCAGTGTGCAGTAAAAAGGAGTTGTCTTTGGCAGGTATGTTGTGAGCAAACAATCTTGTACAGTGGAATGCTAACAGGGCCTATAACCAAGATATGTATGTAAGTACTCAGGTGTTGTAACAAAGGTATTGGGACAAGTGTATTGACCTGTAGACCAAGATATGTATGTAAGTCTACAGGATTGAGTAAGTACTCATTGATACAATGTAAGTAATGAAATATACACACACTCAGGTGTTGCAACAAAGGTATCAAGACAATTGAGTGTGTGTTTGTGTAACATAAGTATTTATAGGAAAGAAAGTAAAGTTGCTACAAAGTATAGCAAATACAGAGAGTGCAAATGAGTGGTGTAACAAGGTAAGTACAGGAAAAGAAAATAGGAAAACATTAATTAATAAGATAACAAGCTGGGGCATTGTATTCCAACAGCACCTCCTCAAGCTCTTTCTTATGGGCCTCCCAATAATAATAATTGAAAAAGGCTTTTACATTGGATGAGTCATTGCTGGAATGACAGTCAATTACTCAAAAAATTATGTCAAGGGCCTCTGGCAAGCCCTTTTTATCAGCAAGGTAAGGAAAGTCAGTCTGGTCTACAAAATGCTGGTATAGAAGGTAAGGATAAGAGGGACAGAATAAGAAAGGAAAAGACATACCAACCAAAGGGTGCCCCAAAATTGAGCCCAATCAGCATCTGATCCTGGATACTCCCTAACAGTATTGCAACAACCAAACATGGCCTGTGCAAACTGGGGAAGGCCAGGGATGGCCTGGATAACCTGGTTGCTGTTGTGCTTGACAAAGCACTTCAGCAGACTATAGCTATCTGGTAATACTGGAGGACTGACAACTGGGGTAGAGGGCTGGGGATGCTTGGCCAGGGTCATGGTTGCAAGAAGTGGTGGGGGCATTCTGCAGGATTCAAGGGGCCATGGGGAATGAGGTAGATGGAAATCAAGCATTTTATGTGGTGACAGGAGTGATCAAGGAAGGATGTGTGAAAATTGTTGAGAAAAAGGTTTCAAGTAAGGAAAGAAATCTGTTTTTCAAAGATTTTGATGTGGGAGTGAGATCATGATGGTGATGATGTATTGGCAAGCTGGTGCTGACTGGGGACAGTCAGTAGAAGGTCTGGGGGAGGTGATATGCCTGTCTCTTTTTCAAGACAGGACAGAAATAAGAAAAAATACCTTTTGGAGACCCCCCCCCCCCATACTGGAAACTGTAAGCATACACTGAAAACTATAGGTGTGGAAGATGCTCACCTCAAATACAAGGCACTAATGAGGCCAAGAAGGCCAAGAAAAAGTTGATAAAAGTAAAAAGAAAGCCAGCAGAAGCACTGATGTCATGACTTACAGGTCAAAATGCCTGACAGGTGGCAGTGCCAGCTAAAGCTTGGGCATTGAATACCCAATGCCAAGCACAGCCACCTGGGCACCTATCCACCCATCCTGCTAATCAGCCATATTCCCTCAATGTATGACCTCAGGACAACCCTCAATCCCTCATCCCAACAATTCATTGTCTTTACTGAAGCCTTGCAATGTGCCTGGAGACTGGAGGAAGCAGGAAAAATGTTAGAAAAGGTTGAAAAGGAGATGGGAAAATACCACATGGATATGACAGACATGGCCACATGGGCCTCAGAATAAGCAAGAAAACACATGGATATCATGCATGGTCTGTGCACACAGCAACAAGCATAAAAGGAGGCAAGCAACAGAGTAGATGGGAAGAAATTGACTGGATGGCTCAGAATCTCCAGGGAGCAGATTCCTTAGACTAATAGTTAATCATCTTCAGGTCTAGAAATTTAATTATATTTGAATTGAACCCTCTTGACTTCAAGCAATTGGCTCAACAAAAGTTAAATCAATAAAATCGATTACTCTACTATACAAAGTGTGTTGGGCTTGGATGGTGCCACCATGCACACTCATTGTGCTGGGCCATGCAGGGCCATGCATTGTCTCTCCACACTTTAAACAATGGCCCTTTGTTTGTATCTTTTCTTATACATTCAGACTCCCATAGACAGCACCCTCAGTCACTTATATCAGACTGAGGGTGGGTAACTTATACTTACCTTACCTTTACTTACTGACTGTGTCATAGATGTCATTCTTATATTGATTCACTTATTATGAGGACATTGTACTTATGTTGATCTGTCTAGGTCTATCTGCTTTC
This sequence comes from Termitomyces sp. DKA64, assembly GCA_017657295.1. Taxonomy (NCBI): domain Eukaryota; kingdom Fungi; phylum Basidiomycota; class Agaricomycetes; order Agaricales; family Lyophyllaceae; genus Termitomyces; species Termitomyces sp. DKA64. The sequence goes on along the minus strand of JAGGAV010007855.1, from coordinate 10,195 downwards.
CCTGTCTGGATTTCTACCAAAGTGTGAATATAGGTTGAAAGCAGCCTCAGCATTACTTTGTGAATTAGTGTATAACTTTGAACACTTACAATTCTCATCAACAAGTTTGATTCCTACCCTGTGTATTTTGAGCTCGGAGAGACCAGACTTATGCTAGGAAGATCCATTGGTAAGGGGAAAATCATGGTCAGTACTAGTGTTGACGGCAAATGTGATGCTTCAGGAAATATAAGCCGATGAGTCTACAACTGACCTGAGTCAAAATTTTGTGGAAGGTAGTTAGCCTATATATGATTCAAAAACCAGGTCATAAAGTGACTCAAGCAATTGAGATAAAATGCGAAAGTGTTTGCACGGCAGACTCGGTGGCAGGTGCACAGTCAAGTCAGTGCCAAGCCCTACCCGGAAGTGATGAATATCTGTAGTATGGTTGCCTGGGTCACGGTCATCTGGTGAAGGCCCTTCGATCTGAGAAAGGGGAGCACAATATGCTGGTATCCCTAGGATACTCAGTGGCTTCCATGCATGTCTTTATGATGTTTCCGACTAGAATAGTCTAAGTTGTTCCCGATAAGTAGCTTCTGTAGTGGGTTTCTGTTCTGTTATTAGGTCAGCCACCAGAGTCTGATAGCTGATCGCGTGTTAACGTGATATGCCTAGGGTCGACATTAGGTCATGAGCCGATTCTTGGGCACATAAACCGAGATCTAAAAAGGATCTCGGAATATGTAGATGAAAGGGTATTCCGTCACTAGTGTCACGGACTATAGCAAAGAAAGAGCTTGAGCTTGGTGCGGTGCAGTCGAAAACGAGAGCAAACAGTTCCCACAACTTCCCCATTTGCAACGACCATCTCGAACTACGGAAACACGACATAACGCCTTCCCTCGGAGTCAAGGCATAGTCTATAACACGGCGTCTGGAAACTCTTGATGAAGTCATCGGAAGTCCCAAAAATCGTGATTAAACCACGAATGTCTCAGCCTGCACCACCACCAGTCCCGACGGTGACTATTCCAGGGACTTCGTCACGTCTGATAGCTCCACCACCACCCCCTCCCCAAGACAATTATGAAGATGGAGACGAAGACGCGATGGACGTAGACAGCACTGCGGATGCTCAAACCGGCGACGAGGAAGGCACAGGTAGTCGCGTTGGGACTCCACGGCCGAGAGGGCGCCCGCGTGGTCGCGGAAAAAGTGCAGTCGCTGCCTCTGGCACTCCGAGAGCGCGTGGGCGGGGTAGGGGACGAGGAAGGCCGAGAGGAAAGGGTAGTTTGACGATACGATTGCCGAAAAGAGGCGATGAGGAGGGAGATGGTACTGAAGCGGACGCAGAAGGGGAGGCTCTCGACTCTGAAGCCGGCGATGTGGAACCAGAGCCAGAGGCAGAGGTAGAGGAGGTCGTCAAAGAAGAGCCCTTGGGTGGCGGTAAGCCTTTTCGCAAAATACAGGGCAAAGTCTATATCATCGACGGCGACGAGTTTGTCACCGATGAGGATCCCACAGGAAACGAGAAAATTGACCATTCGGGTGTTCTTCTAGGCGGTACGCACCGTGGTTTCTATCTCTTCCTGTATCTTACTCAGGTTCATTCCTTATAGGTCGAAAGTTCAAGGCTGCTACTTTCATCCTCCCTAACAGGCATCCCACGCGTCACTACATGCTTGCTATTGATGCTGCTCGAACTTCTGGTTTCCGTGATTCATTGTACTACTTCCGACGAAATCCACTCGCGTTCAAGTTGAACGCTACTCAGCCAGAGAAAGACTATCTTATTTCTCAGGGAAAATTGGGTTCTCATCTACGCACGCGTAGTGTTACCCTCATCACAGCGCGGAGCGCCTTCAAGCTCCATGGAAGTAAGATGGTCATTGGTACGCCAATCTTTATCTCATCGCAATCATTTCTCATACGACTTCTCTAGACGGCAGATGGGTTATCGACGACTACTACGAGGAAAAAGTCACAGAAGAAATCGCAGCACTTGGTCTCAAACCCGGTGACCCCGTCGGAGAGCTTCCAGACCCCAACGCTACGAGCCACAACAACGAGGTGGCGTCCCTTGCTGTTGCCTCTACCGGTGCCGCTGCAGGCAAAGGAGATCGCGTTGGTGGTGGAATCTATCGTGCTGGTGGCCCGACGACGATATTTGGGAGCAGTGGTTGGGGTCCTTATAGCGATGGTCCATTGAACGCCGTAAGGAAGAGCCTCTTGTCCCGTGATGGTGTGGATGAGGACAATTGGATGTTTATGATGGCGCAGCGTGTGCTGGAAGCTGGAGAAGAGTGGGCTAAGTGGAGAAAGGAGGGGCTGAAGGCTGGGGGAGGCGTAGAGGAGTTGCTGACGTCCATGGCCGGGGAAGAACAGCCGAGTTCGGTCCAGGTGAACCAGCTAAAGCGGAAAGTCGAGGAGCGTGAGGAGGAAGAAGAGGGGGAAGGCGAAGAGGAGGAAGGCGAAGATGAGGAGGATGGGTCTCGCGCAGAGGATCGGACGGCTTTCAAAGCCAAGTATTCTGCGAAACGTCGGCGAACTGCTACCGTTGCAGAAGAGCCACCTCTCGGAATTTACGAACCCCACACTGGCCTGGTGATATGTATGTCTTCTTTTAGATTCCAGTCAATCATTGCTAACGACATACAGACCGGGAAGACACGCAGCCCACGCGGAGTCGTTGGGAACTTCTGCCTGATTCGGGTGAAAAGAAAGCCGTGCTGGGTGGAACAAAAACAGGCAATGGCGCATGGGCCCTTGCCTGGGTTGATACCGTTATGGAAGTTGAGAGTTCCCAGGCAATTGAGAGCCGCATCTTGTCCGAAAAGCAGAGGTTAGTCCAGGAAGCTCTTAGTGATAGGGTTCCGATTATCGACTTGACCTTGCGGTCATAATTTCCCCCCTCCTTGCTAATTACTTCGTAATACACGTCTACAAACACTCGACTCGTTACCCGCTGAGCATCAACTTATGCAGAACACTTCATGCTGCAAGTATTGTATCACAACACATACTCGAGTTCGTTGTTTGTGGATGCCGGAGCCTGATGATCCATCGTCCACTGTCGCATCTTCTGAAAGTTCCGGCAACTGTGCACTATATCAAGCCACGGGTCCTCAATTTTGTGCTCCTGCTAGTCGATAATGCTTATATCGGTGCTACACTTGGGTGCTATGTGCATTAATTGGTATCGTGTGCCAGGTGTGCCTCACAAGCCGAATGCAGAGAAAAGTACTGGGATACAATGTGCTTCTCATTATGTTATTTCATGTTTTTCAACCAGATCAACCACTGCAGATCAACCACTCTAATACCAAATAGTGCAATTGATGGAAAACCTAACAATATAGCCGAAATATGATTGTCGGTGCGTGGGGTTAGAAACGACGTCGAGTTGGCTAGATGCACGGTTTGCCCTTTTGGAATTTGTAACATTCCGACTGTCAAGACAAATGTACCTGGTGAGAATCCCTAGCAATATCCTAAAAGCAAATTGCTGTTTAGTTGTAAAGATCAATATAGGGAAATTCGGCTCGAGTGGTGGGGTGCTGTCGTAGAAATCGTCGGGTATCTCTCTCAAATGACAGTTGTATTCTCGGGCTGCCGGAAGTTAGAGCTAGTCCTGGCTTCTAAAGATACAATAAGGATTTGTGCACTGTGTTAGGTGCAACCGCATCGGTGAATACTAACACCCCAGAAGAATACAAGTTATAGCGATGTTCTTCATAGAGGGTAAGGATTATAGCAAGTTGAAAGGGGATCGTGCTTGTCTGGATCAAGCTTCTTGATCGAGGAATGGCATCCTTCGGGGGGAGGCACGGAGGAATAGAGGAATGTATTTCGATGTGTGATAATGGTGTGACTTGAGCGGTCATTATTCACTGCCATCTCTTGTAGCATATTTCTCTGCTGGCAGCCAATACTTTTCATTGGTAAATAGAAGAAAGGAATATGTCACGCCATTTCCAGCGCACACATTTCTCAAGGAAAAAAGGGCTTAAGGCTATGGAAATTTCCTTTCTCCAAGGTAAAAAGTGAATGGTATGACACATTTCTTTCTAGCTTTTCCAATTTTGCTCAACTGCCCGGAAAACCGTATTGTTGCACTGCATGGTCTCTTCTCTTAGCTTCCTTACATGTGTTCTCAATGCTCTTGTGGTCTTGTCTATGCAAGGTGGGGGAAGCAGAAGAGGAAGGGGCACCAGTAAGCATGCTACTTCTAGTCAGCCTTTGGCACTACTCAAGAATCTGTACTTGCTTTGCTCAGTATCTGAAGAGGAACTGCATAATGGGTCACATTCATGATTGCTGACTGTAGAGGATGAAGCGGATGCCCCTGAATTGGACTAATGGGAAGTGTTGATGCCAGCAAATATAGATTTGCAGAATACTATGGGTTTTATGGCGACAGAAGATGTAACAAACAACAAGGAATCTGTAGGACCTTCCCCCTTGTTCACAAGGACCCAGGTATTTCTTTCTATGATTGACCCCTCCTTTGCTGCACCTAAACCCCCCTTGCTGCCTGATCATCTGTTTGCTACCTTCACCAATCAGCATGTGGCTAAAGCTCAAGTTAAGGTTCATGCTTCCTTGAACACACTTCCTGGCACCTTTGCTGCTACTAAACCTACCTCCACTTTAGCCATCCAGCCTGTGCTGAAATGCTCACGAGCAGAAACTAGGGAGAAACAGGAGCAGTCCCTCCTCACTTGGGGAAGCTGATGTGACTGTGAGAAATGTAGCACCTGTCTCAATGAGGAGACTTAGGAAAATTACCACCCCTGGACAATGCTCAGGCCTTGGGCCTTCCCACCAATGTTCCTGTTCCTCTTCAAGGGAAGGCAGACATGCACAGAGCACAGTACCTGTTAGGCAATGCCCTTCTGCTAGTATGAACAGATGTAGTAAAATGGTATTGGAGAGGTCATTGCTGCCTGATTACCTTGACCCTGATATCACTGCTGGCATCCAAGAATGTTTTCTCTGGAAATAGTGAAAATGAAACCTGTTATGTCATTTCCAGTGCACATATATCAGGGGGACAAAGGCATTAGACAATGAAAAGTGTCTTTTTCCAACACAAAAACTGACAAAGAAACAGCATAACAGGTTTCTTCCATTGGAAACATCTTCTAGCACCAGCAGTGTATGATTTTGCAGCCTGGCCAAAAACTGAGGGTTGATCCCCATATCATTACAATGACAGAAGATAATTTGGCAGGTGTATTTTGTGACTATGGTATACAGGTTACTGACAAAGGTTAGTCCTGCCATATGCATTTGATTTGTTTACTGCCAGGTTGTCATTGCAAAGGGAGTGGCAATCCATTGTCTTATCCTAGGCTTGTAACTGATGCTGGGTTTTGTATCCTTGTGTTGTTTGGTGGTCTGATTCTGGACTGAAAATTAGACATACTGATGTAAACTTTAGAACAAGTAAAGTATAAGCAAATGTATCAACTTCTGGTTATGTAGCTCTCACAATTGAGTTACATAATGATTCACTGGATAAATTAAATATGAAAAAATCAATGCACCATCTTGGGTTGTTTAAGAGTTGGATCACCATGCCAATACCTTGTTTTCTGTGCTGGTTGATCTACATTGGATCAACCATTTGGTCTGACATTGCTATGTACATTTGATGTGGCACCTATACTTGGTTCAAATCACAATCTAGTAGGAGATGGCGAAAAATTGGCCTTCTCCTGCAGTGGCTGCACCTGCACAGACCCACCAGACCAAATCCAGTGCCACACTCAGTGGGTGATGCCTAGGGTAACTATCTTGGAACTTCCTTTTGAGTTGAACAAGACTATTGGTCAAAGGACTTGTCCTTCCCCAAGAGTACCTGTGGCTCCTCCTGCAGCATCCAGGGCATCTCCTGGGACAGATGCACCTTGAGCCCCCAGAGTGTAACATGAGACAGTTGGACCTACAGGCATATATACCTTGGCTAAGTACTGCATTGTCATTTACTTTGAGGGTGGTCATGATGTTTTGCTACTCCCTTGCCCACCTTGGCAGTGTCTGGTGGGCCCAGGCATATTTTTGGGAGGGGAAGAGAAAGTGGACAATGATCTACCTGATTCCCCATGCACCATGGAGCCACCCTGCACCCTCCATGGGCGAACCCCTACAGTCAGATGTCAGCTGGCAAGTGGTCAACAAGGTCTTCTCCCACAAGGTCATATGTGCCCTTGAACAAGGAATGTTGGAATACATTCCACTTGATCTGTTAACCAATGCTGCTTGTTGTGCTGCTTTGGAACCCCCTGCTCCTGAATTGGCCTTTGTTATCTCAAATGGAAAATTGCATCTGCTGAACACTATGTCTGATTGCTCCAAGGAACCAAATTTCACTTTTGACAAGTGGTTGGGTGTGGTTGATAACCTCATAGCTGCTATGTGGAAGTACCTTCGTGCTGGTGACAACCCACATTCTGGAAGGCTGATTGTTCAGGAGATGACCAATTCCTTTGGCATTCATTTTTGCACTTTGAAAGACATCCCTGATGCTCAAGATCACTTTGCAGTGCTGTTCAACTACAACTTCCATCTGAGAATGATGTTTGTGCATAATTTGCATACCTTTTGAATGGATACACCACACAAGAATATTTGACAAGAGTGTCATGACTTGCAGCAGATTCATTGGCAGTCACTCTAAACAGCTGTATTTCCAAACTAGAATCAGTTTGACACCTCTGGGGCATTCTCCAGATCCCCAGAGATCTCTGGGGGTCATTCTCCTTTTCCGGAAACCCCTGGAACTTGCTGTACTTCCTTGTCAAGCACCTTCCTAAGGTTAGGGTTAGCTCTGGTCATCTGTACAGTCATTCCCATGCCTCCACTGCCCACTGATGCACTGCTGATAAGACTCAATTGTCACTGAGCACTGTTACCACCATTGCAGGTTATTTTATCTGATGCAGCACCTGACTTTGACACAGCCCCATCATGTGAAAGCCTAGGCCCAAGACCTAGAACCACCTAGTTGAGACCTTTCTTACCAACAGTCACTAGCATCATCACATAGCAACAAAGGGACTTTCTGCCTTTCAAACATTAGACAGTCAAAAACATATGACTTTCACTTTCATTTTTCTTGTCTTGCTTAACCAACATACCTGAATGGCATCTACGCTTCAGACTTTGATGTGAGGTATGATTTCCTTTGTATTTGATAGATATTATGCACTATTGACATCACATACATATCCTTGGAAACTGTATTGGCACCTAGCATGTACACATTGACAGATGCCATTGCTGGCAGTGACTACTTTGATTGCTGACTACTACACTTACAAATTGTATAAATACCCCTTGTACATACCTAGCCAAAACAGGGAATTTCTGTACCCCCCACAGTACAGTTTTGAAGTCCCTTGGCTCTCAGACTTCAGACTTTGCTCTTGTCTCTCTTCCTTGTCATTGTTAACGGCTTAGCAACAAGCCTTGATGACCTAGCATTTGACATTAGTATACACCATCTATGGGTGTTAGCCTTATCTCTTTGCTTTAGCAATGTTAGCATCTATGGCTAGTGATTAGTTTGAGTCCCTTAGCAACTTCCTCCCTTCCTCCTAGCAACTCTTCCCCATCACCTTGGTGACTTCACTATCTGACCACTTATAGCAACCTTCCCTTTTGTTTGTTGGATCACCCCTCCACACATTCTAGCAACTCTGTGCTAGCAACTATTGATATACTCTAGCAACCACTACACCCTTCATTTCATATTACATATATCACTCTTGCTTTCTGGGATGTTTACCAACTTGTCCTCACACACATACCTTCCTACTGCCAGCTACCCTATCTGATCACATGTGATCAGGCAGCATAGGAGCACATCACCACACCAAGCAGTGGGGATCCTTAGACTTGTTCTCTTTGGAATCCCCTCTGCTAGGTGATTAGTTACTATTTGTATTGTCAGTTACCTTTTCTAACATACTTCAGATTCCCCTCTACTAGCTGCATGACTTAGCTACTGCTCCAAGAGGTTGCCCTTACACTGGCTGGCCCTAACCTCTGCCAAGGTTGGAGGTGGGCAGAGTATTGTAGCATAGATCCTATTACCTACTTCAATGGTATCATCTGTGGACCCAGGGTCTAGAGTGCTGGCAAATTCCCATGTGCCTCCTTCTTTCTCCTGGAGTTCACACCTAGCTCCTCTCACATCCTCATAGAGGGCCTCTCTATGAGGGAGATCCAGAAGGTCATGATCAGCATAAGTGAGGTACCCTATGGGACAGGCAAATATGGCAGCACACTCATGGACCTTTGTTCTACATTCCTCTCTGGCTTCTCCTGCACAAGTAGTGCAACAACAAGGACAACAGCTCATCTTTACCACTCCCTTTGCCCAGTCAATCTCAGGATTATGGTCTCAAAGCCAAGTGAATTCTAAGATCATATCCTGTTCTTATTTCCCCAAGCTGGTAACAGCAAAAACTGCATGCTCTGAGTGAGTCTGATAGCAGAGGACCAGGTCCACCATAGAGCAAATGAAACCAGCTTCATTTGGGATACTGTCAGTGTTGTATACTGAGATAGGGTGCATGAGTGGTCTAGTGGTGAGATGGCATTGTTTCACATATTGTGTGTCAAGGAAAAGGCCAGTTGCCCCACTATCATGTAGGGCAGCCATGCTGCAAGTCTGCTGGGTGTCTGTTGTCTCCATCTTGACCTCCAATCTTAAGAAGTTGATAGAGGGAGTAAAAAGAGGTGACAACATAGCAATGGGGGAGGCAACATTCCCAGGCAGGGATTTTCTGGCATAATTGAGAGGGGACTTCCTCAGCTGAGGCTTTGAGTGGGGGATGTTGTATGTTGGGGAGGGCACTTACAGTTTCAGTCACAGAATCAGGTACAAGGGAGGTTGTATTAGATTCTATGGACAGGACAGAAAAACAGTTAGCACTAGGCAATGGAGGCATACAGTTCATCCATTGCTGTCCTAAAAATCCTCTTCTGACTCTAGGGAAGGGGCACTAGCATCTCCACCATCCTCACTGGGAGGTCCTACTGCAGGAGCATCAAGAGAAGGAGCTCCAGAGACATCCTTAGCAGCCAGGAGTTGGACCAATAATTCCTCCTGCTCTGCTAGAGAGAGGTAGTGGACTTTCATCCCATGGGGGCAGTAACAAGCAAAGTGACCAATGTTTCCATATTGTCAGCAAAGCAGAGGGGTGGAAGAACATTGGCAAAAAGTGCCCACATCCATGGGGATGCCTGCAGGCAGGGAACAAGGAGGGGGAGGAGCAGGAGTATGCATAGGAGCAGGGCAAACAAGGGGAGCAGAGAAAGGTGGAGCTCAAAGTGGAAATCCTGGTCTAGTAGTGAACCCAGGATGAGAGTGAATGGAAAAGGGCTGAGTGTGATGAAATGCTTGCTTCAGTTTCCTGAGCTGCCACTGCTCTTGAGCCACCTTGTACCAAGTCTCAATATGTTGATCATCTGGTCATCTTTCTGCCATGCTGTCAATGAAGTCCATGAGAGAGGGATCAAGTTCTTCTCAGCAGGTGAGACAGAGTTGCAGACCATCCAGGAAACATTCAAACTCATCCCAACTTGCAAAACTCTCCACCCCTCTGTTCCTCCAGAATACCTGCAGTGCATATGTCAAATCACAGCCTAGCTTCATATAAGAAAGGACCCATCCAATCTTTAAAGCATCAGAGGCAAATGCTTTGCCACTCAGCCAGATATAAGAGATACAGGACTGAAGCAACCACTCCCCAGTCTTGTGGTCTCCATTGTAAGCATCTGGGAGAGCAGGGTGGGGTATTTTGGAGTGTGCCATTGTCATAGCATTAAAGCAAGCTGGTGGCAATGCAGCAAGGGGTGTAGGGACTGCCTGAGGTATTGGAGAGGGGAGTGGGAGGCATTCAAGGAGGGTTTGAAAGGCATTGTCCTGAGGGCTGGAAGCATCCAGGGGGTCCACTGGCAGTATTGGAGTAGTCATAGAGGCTATTCAGGCTGGAATTGGGGACACAACAGTGGGGAAATGACTTCTAGAAGCAAGAGCCAGCTCTAGCAGCTAAAAGGAGGCTTCCAGACCAAAATAAAAGACTTGTTCTGCTGTAAGGGCAACCTCTGGAGGCTGTGGCTAAGTCACACAACTGGCAGAGGGAGATCCAAAGTATATTCAATGTCTGTGAGAAGTTCTAGAGGTCTAACTACTCAC
>JAGGAV010007854.1:0-41667 GCA_017657295.1 Termitomyces sp. DKA64 | reverse complement strand
ACTAAAGTGGGGGTGGACTTGGCTAAGAAGGAACTTGCCAAGGTCTATGAGGTGAAAGATCTAGGCAACCCTACATTTATTTTAGGGATGGCAATCAACAGAGACAAAGCTATGGGATCAATCTCTCTCTCACAGAAGGCCTACCTTATGCAAGTTCTAGAACACTTTAACATGGCAGACTGTAACCCCCAACACACACCACTCCCTTCAGGCATAATCCTGACAGCTGACATGTCACCAAAGGACAAAGCTGAATGAACACTAATGAAAGACAAGCCTTACCATCAGCTTCTTGGAGCACTTATGTGGGCACAGGCCACAACATGACCAGACCTATCCTTTGCTGTGGTGCTACTTGCATGTTTCCAGTCAAACCCAGGCATAGCACATTGGAAAGCCCTGCTACACATGTTAGCGTATGTAAAAGGCACAATAAATTATTGAATCAGATATGCCAAGGACCAGGGAGGGTCTACCAAACCTCTTGGCTATGTCAACGCAGACTACAGAGGGGATTTGGACACACGCAAGTCCACATCCAGATATGTCTTTCTCATGGCTGGAGGACCAGTATCATGGAGTTCAAAGCGCCAACAGACAGTAGCTCTGTCAACTACTGAAGCAGAGTATATGTCCATGACTTGAGGCTCACAGCAGGCATTGTGGATGCATAACTTCCTGGCTGAGATTGACATGGTGCAGTCTCTCCCAGCCACTCTCATGGTCAATAACAACTCCTTGATTGCCCTTGCACAATCCACTAAAGGCCACGCACAGGCAAAACACATTGATATTCAACACCATTACATCAGAGAGCATATCCAGGAAGGTGACATCAATATCCTACATGTATCGTCTGCCGAAAATATAGCCAACATCTGTACCAAACCCTTACCTTGGGCCGCACATGATTACCTTGTTACATGCATGAATCTGAAGAACACCAACAGTCACATAAGTCAGGGGGAGTGTTGAGGAATGGACATACGGACCATCGGCGTATTTCCCTTCCCGGAATTACCTCTTGATTATGGCTTGCTCAGCCACACTTGTTGCCGATCCGGTATTTGCTAGTCTTTGTTCTTTTTTTATATTATTTTTCGTGTAGACAAATCATGCCCTCAGTTGACTTACATTCTGGAGAGTGACTGAGGGTAAGCTCATTTACTTACAAACCTATCGACATTTACTAAGTACCACCTGTAGACATCACTGTAATTTCTACAGGTAATATTATGAGTCGACTTACATTCTGGAGAGTGACTGAGGACATCACTGTAATTTCTACAGTTTCGAACTGTATCGAACTGTACCACATGAATTGAGGAGCCTCTAAACCACTTTCGTTCTCGAAGAATCCTTTGGTTGTTGGCGAGCAATCGGTATACAGCCTACCTACAAGGTCAGCAACTCCATCTTCAACACTATGCGTAAGAAGAGCTTGGCTTGCCATATGAAATTAGACATTGCTTATACTTTCTCACCCTGACGTTTCACATATTTCTAAGTATCTTCGGCGGTTTCACTCAGTGATACCCAGTCAAACCTTTTCATTTGCCCGAAGGTTCCTTAATTAACCCTTCGGGCGCCGTCATCTCCCACTCTGGCAAGGAGATTTATAAGTTTTTCCAGGTCCTGACCAACTTCTTTCCAAAAATAAATTTGTTCCCAAGTGTCCTATACCGATCAGGCTGCCAACTTCTTCATGATGATCCCACTGAAAGAAATTGTTTTGCTCACCAACCACTAGGTCCAAGATGGGAGAGGTATGCTGAACGCACGATCAATATAGTAGCGATATCCTCCGTCATTTTTACTGATTCCCTTTACTAGGCCGGTCTATCGACAGGTAAGCTATTATTCATCCTAAATCTTGTTTATGACGAAGCTCATTTCCCAGGCACTGAATCAGGGGTGGGGAACACACGTATGGCGAGGTTTCCACGGTGTAGAGGAGCATGAGTCATATTGCTCTAGAATTCAGCACAAAAGTGCACGTACATAATTCAGCGTGGTCGGAAATCCCAAGTCCGTGCCTCCAGACTCAGTCCTGATTCATGCACATGCCAAGTCAAACGTTTCTCATGTAAATAGAAGTGCAGCCTGTCATTCGACATCTAGCCTCTCCGCACTTGCCTCGTACTGTTATCATCGATGATAACTGTTCATCATCTCAACAACTCCCGTTCTCAAAGAATCCTTTGGTTGTTGGTGAGCAATGCGTATATAGCTTACAAGCCGACAACTTCATCTTTTCATCTCGGACGCTCTATATGTAGGAAGAACTTGGGTTGTCCTATGAAATTAAATATTACCAGCGCGGCGCCAACCAGCTTGCTCCCCCCGAGCTGCTAGCGATCAATCCTCTTGGAAAGTCTCCAATCATTACAGATGGTACTCTCACTTTGGCAGAGAGTGGTGCAATCGTCGGTATGCAGCGAGCGGATGTTCATCGGCAACTATGTGTAATCATTCCCCACTAACCCGAGCTTGAATAGAATATTTAATTTCGCAATACGGTAACGGCAAGTTTCAAGCACCAGCATCCAGCCAAGGCTACATTGACAACTTGTACTGTCTGTGGTATCTTTTTCTCTCCTCTATATTCCAATTCCTGAAACCAAACGTAGATACACACTATGCGGAAGGGTCGCTCATGCCAATTATCGTCGCCAAGCTCATATATGACATGATCCTCACCAAGTCCCCTTTTTTCATACGACCCTTCGCACATCTTATCTTCAAAGGTTTCACTCAGCAGTACTTGATTCCTGCGTTTAAAAAGCATTTTGCAATGGCGAGAAAAATTTACTTCTCTACCAATGTCCTGACTGATTTCTTTCTAAAGATTGAAGACCACCTGAACTGCGCTACGACAGGTTGGTTCGCTAGTGGAACTGAGCCAACCGTATGTCTCGATTCCTATGTGAAACCCGATTTGACTGACTCCTTCTCAGGCTGCCGACTTTCTCATGGGATTCCCATTGGAGGTCATCATTACCGCAGTCCCAGAACTCGCTGGGCCCAAGATAGTGGAGTATGTTAATCAAGTGCACAATCGGTATAACAAAGATCCGTCTCATCAATACCCCTGCTGATGGCTTACGACTCTTTCCTAGCCCGGCCTATAAACGGGTAAGCCTTTCTGATCCGAAGTCTTGCCTCTTGACTGTGACTGAGCTCATTTCTCAGGCGCTGGAAAGGGGTGGAGAATACGCATACTACAAGGTACCTACTAACACATAACCCTTGAGTGTCCAAAGGCTGTGTCCCAACCATAACTTCAATGCGGAGGAATATGGATAACATTGCTCTAAAATCCAAAGTGACAACCTGATCTGCTATGAAGTTACAAAAGGGATGAATTTATTGCACAGGCCTATAGAGACGCTCTGGTATTCGTGAGACACGGGACAAGACTTGACGGCTCAGACGAGGATCCAGGTCAAGTTTTGGGTGAACAGACGAGAATTGATGCTTCAGTGGTCGTGGCACCAGAATAGTTGACTTGACGCCTCTAAGTGGAAAAGAATCGTCGATTCAGTAAGATCAGAAACTCGAGTCTCCTATCCCGTCGCAACGTACGGCGGTTTCGAAGTTCTGCGCTTTCGAGTAAGGCATTTTTGTAGACAAAGAAAACCGAACGTCTAAAGCCCAATCAGTAACATTTGTATATATTCTGTGCGCTCACCAAAATTCCAGAGAACATAGCACGGAACAGTAGACCCAAGAGACAAATAGCAGACGAAAGGGGAACGTGGATCAAGTACCCTACTGATTCCAAATTGACTTGTGAACATCCAAATTCATCCATTATCCGAAGACAAACCAAGACTGATGGATCCTAAGAGTCTTAGTAATCCCGGAAAGAACCAAGAGAGCGTGTCGGTGACCGTCAGTGCATTTTGCTGAACTAGAGCCGCAGATACATTCGCAACCTTCTTCATTTCTTCGTGAGTTGTCATTGTCAGGTTCGAGAGGGTAGCGACGAGAGCCTCCGCAGATAGAGAAGCTTCGACCTGCGCTTGGTTGAGAAGCTTAGCCTGATGGATGGAGGATTCGAGTGTATGCGCGACCTCGGAGCCTATCGCGGATAATTTCACGACAGACTGTGATTTGTTCATGCCTGCTGGCCCAAGAGTCCCACAAATACGTGCCTGTGTCAGTATGTCTAACCCGTTGCCTAACGAGGCCCACTGGTGTTGGACTCGGTCCTAAGTCAAACGAGGCGGGTCAGACAATTGAGAGGAATTCCCTCGGATAAAAGTCTACAGTGATATCAATCGAGCCCTGTGACTGAACCTTGAACTCAATGAGCATCTTGTCAACATGTTGGAGTAGCGACGCTTCCATAAGATAATTCAAAGCACGGAGTTCGTCCGCATGCTAGTGGCCTTGTATAAATCGCATCACGAAAAAGTGATTCGTGGGCATACCCGATGATACAAATCTTGAAGTGATATCGACGTCTAGGCCACGATGAGCACTCTTTCAAGCGATTATGCCTCGAGGTAGAGAATACCTGCTCCACGAGATGGACAGAACGTTGTTCTTGTTCTTTCTGGAGAAGAGACGAGGCTTCCCTGAACATGTCTAATGTCTGTTTGTTTCGTTTAGCATACGTTCACGTGTTGATTGAAGCAGAGGCATTTTTGACATGATCAAAGTTAGTGTTGAATCGTGATTCCCAATGGCCGACACTGGAATTAATAGCGTTGTAGGCGGTGCGGATGTGGGATACAACTTCATTCAAGTCCTAAAAGTACCTGTAAACAATATAATCAAGTCTCCACCATCGATTGCACGTACATCAAGGCGGCTTTCCAACGAACCCATGCTGAGTTCAGCAGTCTTTTCTCGCACCATGATGTATTGCAAAAGAGCAGCTTGATCCATGCTAATGTTTCTGTAAATATCACGCGCCATGTCTAGAGTGACGGTCGTTGATCATATCATCACAGATGGATCGAGATATACCGATGTCATTCCAGCGTCGAAATGCAAAGCAAAGCTGTGCTAGAGTACCTGATGACATAGAAGAAGATAAGCAGGGAACATGTACTTACGAGTTTCACGCAGATATCCAGAATAGCTTGACCAAAATTGGGCGCTTCGAGAGAGAGCACTAATACTAGTCAAGAAATGGTAAAATGCGTCGACATGCGTTTCTTACTCCACGCAATTTCCTTGCAGTCGAATCACGTCGGGCGTCAGATATCGCAGCTGGGATCCGGCGATAAACGGATTGCATTCCAAAGGAACGGAGTGATGGGTGGCTGTCGCCAGTTCGCAGAGTGTCATGGTTATAGCAACTCGTCGAGAGTGAGCCAGTTACAAAAGCAAGGGAAAAAAACAGTATGGATTTCACCATTAACACGTTCACTTTCATTCATGTCTAGTTCAGCACAATGGGATTGAATAGATGCAGTAGCTTTTCGAAAGCAATCTGGTCTACGAGAATAGTCATCTAGAGAGCCTGATCGCACGTTCAAATTCGCGTGGTGTATTGGGAGGAATTGATGGCTAACCTTGGGCCCGAACAAGGACGCCTATCTCCTCCGGTGTAAGTGCTGCATCTATCACACCAGTCAGGAAAACAGTGGACATGTTTGAAGAATTGATACCACCTGGCGAGGATACAGTCTGTCTATTCCATAAACCAGCAATCGGTGAAGAAAGTGTGCAGATGAACAGAAGAAACGCGAAAGGCATTGCGCTGATTGGATATGGTAGTTAATTCAGAAGAGCCGAGAGTCGTGCAAACAATAAGCTGACATCATTCCAATACACATCCACCTCACAAAACACTTTGGCGGATTGCTTCCAAGTCTACCGATCCACGTCTTGCAAGATGACCCACGAGCATGTCGAAACGTTGATATAATCATGCCTATCATCTCAACAACTCTCGATTCCACCAGGATCAAGTTATGTTTACTTGTCAGTTCACGCAATTTCATATCTTCCCGAGGCGTATTCAACGACAGTCCTAGGAACTATGCAAATCTTACGAGATCAAATTCTACCAGTACCGTCCCGACAGATTTGCCTCAAAAGAACTCTTGGAGATCGATCCTCTCGGAAATCTGCCTGTCATCACGGATGATTCTGTGAGCAGAAAGCGGTGCTACTTATTGTGAATCAGTTTGAACCTTTCAAAACTTTCGAAGTTTCAGATCCACATGTTTTTTATAAAAAACAGAAAACTTGATCTCACAAGAACGGAGATGGCAAGTCCAAGGTACCAACTCAGGCCCTGACTATCTTGATCATCTCTACTGTTGTCCCAGCTGTACATCTTGATCTCGGCGATGAACGACCTCACTGCAATTATCTACCCACTATGCTAAGGCTCACTCACGCCACTTCGAGTCCGATTCATCCTATTGCTTCCATAATATTCGCGTTATAGACCTTGAACTGTTCCAGAAGACCTCAAAATTGTTGAGTTTCGTGGGCTGTCGATTTCCAAATGGCCTACCCATCAGAAGTCATTGTAGCTTCGATGCCCCATCTTACCACTCCAAAGATGGTAGGCTTCGTCAACCAGTTCAGGTACGGACTAACTAGAATCCTCATCACAATTCTGATTGTTGGGAACGCTTCTCCAGGCGTGCATATGATAGTGTAGATATTTTTCTTGGAAAGTTCGTTCCGCGGCCGATCTTATTGTAAATAGCATTCGAAAAAGCTGGGGTATGTGCTTATCTGTAGCTAAATTGGACAAATGATTCATCTCTGGAGCTGTACATATGTTTTTCTTTAACTCCAACAAGACAGTCTCAGACGATATGGATCAACACAACACAAAAATATTGTGGGAACAACTAGTGATACATATTGAATCACAATTCGTCGTAATATGATCGTAAAGGGGCGTGGGTGCTGTTCGATACAAAGGGGTATCAAGTGGCAAAACTGTAGGAATAGTTAGCTGTATAGTAATTTTATTAGAAAAGAATTAGTGAGGAGGGGGTACACTAAGCCAAACGAAATGAACGTGAATTAGGATAACGAATGTAGGATTAAGTGAAAAAGAAGGATTGAGAAGGCAAGTTACCGAGTGAGAAGAGGGAAAGAGAGATTAATGACGGTCTGTTTCTACCCGTCTGCGCGAGGTTGATCCAGCATGGATTTGGGATTGCCAGTAAGCGGCGCCTTCTCCTTTGAGCCATTCTCCGGTCACTGCATTGCGTTCAAAGTCGCCATCCTGGTACCCATAGCGTTGCTGCAGCAGTCTCAATAAAGGATTACGCAGTGCAGGGTCCATCCTGACACTCTCTCCCGGATAATAACTTCCAACACCGTGGCGAGATAGACTTTCCTCAAAGAGGGCTTCTTCATGAGTGCATCCACAGTTGAGATATCCGGGAGGGGCATTGCGAGGTGGGAACGACCGCCGTTCCCGACGGGAATCGTGCCAAGCGCAGAGCGCATTCCCGGCCCGATTGAGCGAACAGAAAATCTTTGTTCGTATTTCCGTGCGGACTTTCCAGTCTTCCTGAAAAGAGGCCGAAGGCGGTGGCGTAGACAGGCAGAGAGGCTTCGGCGCCGGGTCTTTAGCATGCAGTTCCTCCAGGGCAATACGGTACCTTGCTGTCTCGGCTTCGGCTTCGCGCAATCTTTGACGCAGGGTGATAAGTTCCGCCCTGAGCTGGTCCTCTACAGAGATGGACGGATGCAACTGCTGTGTAGGCAGTGAATAACTAGACCCGTTGTGTCGCATACCATGTTGAGAGTAGGGGTCGAACATAGTGTTGCCAAAATTCGGTGACCCTGAAGAGTTGGATTCGGGAGAAGAGCCTCTCACCGTCGTCGAGTCGAAATCGAGGTTGTTGACATAAGGCAAACTATCCATTCCAGCGACCACCGGGTAAGGAGGATGCGATATTGCCTGAAGCACAGCAGATTGGCCTGATGACCAATTGCTGCTGGGGAATAGACCATCGCTTCGCGTGGATGGAGAACGACTACTACGATGGACAGAGTCGCCAATAGCTCCTGTGAGGCTGGAAGTCGTACTAGAACTGGATGACCCTGATCGCATGTTGTACATTCCGTCCTGGGAGTTCATTCAATTAAATAACAAATGCATGATTTAGCCGCCTACAGCCATGAAGGGTTGACTTAGAGAATATGTCTCATGACCATTGCGATTCCTCTGAGCGGGTGTATTGCACCTTCCGCTTCGTGCTCCGGAATGGGAGCACCAAGTCGTACTTGACATTGCTGATATGTCCTTGTTGCACCTTGTTTCCTGAATGAGTAAGAGTGAGGGGTGCTTCCGCGTCACGACAGAGAAGGCAGCCCTAAGTAGAAAGGTGGGTGAAGATGAGGTAGACGATGAGATTTCAAAAGTTCAGATGACTCCTTTTTTAAGGCTGGTCCGAGTTGGCAGTGCAGATCATGTATCTTCCTGTAACTTAGTATGTGGATGGGGTCAGTGCCGCTTGGAGCTGATCAAGAAAAGTTGTAAAGGAGACGAGCCTACAGGCTTGTGAATCTCCGGCATTAGAAACAGGCTGTACACTTTGAAGGGGCTCTGTATGATGCCAATCGCCGAGCCAATTTGTGATGGGGATTTCGATCCGCCGAGATGGGGTTGAGTTCCCAATTATGACTCAATTGGTTCCACATCATATAGAGCCAATGCTGCATCTAGAGAGAGAGTCAACATCAGTTTCTCGAGCTCGAGTATACCAAACCAACGGAGACGAATGCTGTATCAATTGATGTTCCGTTCCGATCAAACATGGCAATGATCCAGCCTTTTCTTTATGATCCATACTGACCGGCACCTGGAAGAACCTGAGTGCAGTACAGACTTACGGCGGGTGATGAAATGATGTTTTCATTATGTTCAATGACAATAGAGTATTGATGCGGCGAAAGCAGAGACGAAAGGAGATGAACCGGTATATCAGGATCAGAGTGATGGTAGGCTTAGAATAAGCATTTCCAGCCTGCGGGTAACTTCAGGCTTCAGGAAATCACCCGCGATGAATAGTGCCTTGGAATACTAATATGCCTTGTGTAAAGGCCTGCACTTCACAAATCAAATCCAAATCAAATCCAAGCCGATCACCCGGAAACCAATGGAAAAAGTGTGTCGGGTAATTGCCCAACCATGATGCAGTTACTGATATTTAATCAATTAACAAAAAAGGAGAATGTTTTCCGATTCTGTCAAGGCATGACGGATGATGTCACGCCATGGTTTGGCCTGTCCCGGAATGTCACTGGAAGGGAGATAATTATTACCCAGAATGCAAGCAAAGGTCACATACCGAGAATTTGAAGGAACTTGGACTAAGCCAGTTGCCTCATTAAATTCCACGAACTTAGTAATTTCCACGGCTGGGCGACCTGGGCATCTAGGAGGAGTTGAAGGTTAAATAATAACGACAACAACATGAGCTGACATGCGAAAGAATCGAGGGATTGGATAACAATCTCTATCTTTGTGATTCTGCCTACAGCTGAATTGGACGATTTCTGCAATACGACACGGCGACGACATGGACGAACGTCGTTTCTCACTCGTGGTCGCTTTCTGTCCCCAGGGACCATCGAATCACGTGGTCGATCAAAATAAAAACCGCTCGAGAGGAAATCGGAAAGTCATCCAACTTTTCCCCCATCCATCATCAAAATGGTCTACAAGGTCGCTGGTAAGTCCAAACCGCATTCTGAGTCGTTACAGAAACCAATGGGATCAATCAGATATATCTCTTGCTGCGTTCGGTCGTAAAGAGATCGAAATCGCCGAGGTTCGTTCGCTCACAGCCTCTGTTCGTATCGTTAACAATCGTTCAACAGCATGAGATGCCTGGTCTCATGTACATTCGTGCGAAGGTACTGAGCTCATGCCCGATCATGATTATCGATGATTGATATAGTCCATCGTTAAGCACGGTCCTTCCAAACCTCTTGCAGGGGCCCGCATCGCTGGATGTCTTCACATGTGCGTTGAAGCCCTTTTTTGACGCTCACGCTGCTCTCATCTGTGTGAAACTTAGGACCATCCAAACGGCCGTCCTTATTGAGACTCTCGTTGTTTTGGGTGCCGAGGTCACCTGGTCGTCTTGCGTAGGTCATCATCTCTCATCGATAAAACCTGTACATTGATCTTGTCCTTCACAGAACATCTTCTCCACACAGGATCATGCTGCTGCTGCGTATGTTCAGCCATTCCTTCATCTTGATCTCATCATGACAGCTATTAATAGTATTGCTGCGACTGGTGTTCCCGTTTTCGCGTGGAAAGGGGAGACTGAGGAAGAGTACACTTGGTGTATTGAGCAAACTCTTGCTGGCTTCGCCGGTGGCAAGCCTCTAAACATGATTCTTGACGACGGCGGTGATTTGACCACCCTCGTTCACGAGAAGTATCCCCAGTATCTCCAAGGTAATGATCTTATTTCACGTAAAATCAATACATGTGAACTTATCTTGAATAGACATCCGTGGTGTCTCCGAGGAGACCACCACAGGCGTCCACCATTTGTACAAGGCTTTCCGCGAGGGGAAGCTCAAGGTTCCCGCCATCAACGTCAATGATTCCGTTACCAAGTCCAAATTTGACAACTATTATGGTTGCCGTGAATCTCTTGTCGATGGCATTAAACGTGCCACTGATGTCATGTTGGCTGGCAAGGTTGCCGTCGTCGCTGGCTTTGGTGATGTTGGCAAAGGCGTAAGTTCAGAAAATATTTCTCGTATCCTTTTTTTCTAAAGCCCGGTCACAGTGCGCCGAATCTCTTCGTTCTTATGGCGCTCGTGTCCTCATCACCGAGATCGATCCTATTAATGCTCTCCAGGCTGCCATGGCCGGCTATGAAGTTACAACCATGGAAGATGCTGCCCCTCGTGCAAATGTCTTTGTCACCACCACTGGTAATAGGGATATCATCACCGGCGAGCACTTCCTTCAGATGCCCGAAGATGCGATCGTGAGCAAGTAAGGATCTTGTTCTCTGTGTGGTTGTGATTTTTAAGTCCTTCACAGCATCGGTCATTTCGATGTCGAGATTGATGTTGCCTGGTTGAAGGCCAACGCCAAGTCTGTAACCAACGTCAAGCCCCAGGTTGATCGCTATACCATGCCTAGCGGTCGTCATATCATCCTCCTCGCTGAGGGTCGTCTCGTCAACTTGGGGTTGGTGCACTCTATGCTCAGATGGTTCTATACTGACATCATTTCTTTCAGTTGTGCCACTGGCCACCCTTCCTTTGTCATGTCTTGTTCTTTCTCCAACCAGGTCCTTGCCCAGATTGCGCTTTGGACAACTCCCGAAAAATTCCCCCTTGGTGTTCATATGCTCCCTAAAGAGCTCGACGAGGAGGTCGCTCGCGCTCACTTGGCTCAGCTCAACGTCAAGCTTACCACCCTCACATCGGCCCAATCCACTTACCTTGACATCCCCATCGATGGTCCTTATAAACAGGTATGCTTCTAGATTGGGCTTTGCAACATGTAATTAATAATCGATTCTTCAGAACCATTACCGCTATTAGAATGTGTGCTGTGTATACCTGTATTCATTGACGGCCTCAACGAGCCCTCGCCAATTGGTCGAGAGAATGGGATCTTCAACGTCCTTAGATGTCGTGATCGTTAGTAGAGTTTGATATTTGGACTCTTGGACGGAGGCAGGGTTAATCGTTTTGAGAATGATTGCTGGCGCGCTCCGGAGGAGGGAGGGTGTGCTGTGCTACCTCAGACCAGGGCCTCAACGAGCCCTCCGGTCATTGTGACCTCAACGTCGCTGTAGCACAATTGTTTATGGATTGCAAATTGTGATTGTTTGTGTTACGACTGAGGAATGAGATCTATCTTTTGTGTGATTCGCAACATGATATTATCAAGGCTGACAGCTGTGGAGTACGTGGTCGATAGACGCAAGAATTATGATTGTTTGTGTTACGACTGTGAGGAGTGAGATCTATCTTTGGTGTGAGTCGCAACATGATGTTATCAAGCTGGCAGCTGTGGAGTACGTGGATGTCTCAATCAAACTCAAACAATCTCTGTGCTTGGTTCCATAGATCCCACATCACGAAGCTCCGGAGTGCCATGCAAGATGATGCATGGAGAGCAGGCACGTGGCCACGAAGAGTGGAGCTTCAGCGCTACTGTCCGTCAGTACAGCCTCCAAGCGCGCAGTGGCTGTTCTCCGAAGATTCTCGGTGCTTTCCGAAGAAGGTTGCGTTTTTTCGAAACTGTTTGTTGTAAATAGCATCGCTAAACGATTTGCCTTTTGAACTTCCTTCAAACATGAAAGACCCGTTTGCGAAATCGAAAACTAAAAAAAAAGTTTTCAAGGCCGCTAGAATCAGTATCCGCCTCAGTTACTCATCCAGTATCGAGGAACAAACATGAACGACCCGTGGAGATCTTTCTGCGTATCCGTGAACGGGGAAGCCAACATCGTGGGTTCCGCTTTTCCTATTAAAGCCTTGCGCAGCATTCCTATTTCCGAGTTAAGAGACCAAATCTACAAACAAGATAATCACACAAGTACTGGACACATCGTCACAACCTCCTAGCCTCTGGAAGCTCTCCGAGGAAATCCATGATCCAATCAACCCCGACGAATTACAAGAAGCAGTTACCAACCTCTCGTTACCTGACCCTGATTCGGAGGTCTATGTCACTAATGATGTAGAGAAACTTGTCCGTTGGCAAAGGTCTCTCAATATTGAAAGACAAGCCCTAAAAACACTACATATTGTAGTACGACTTCCGCGAGTGGGGCCAGGTGTGAATGTCTTGGTTTTCGCTGGCTACGCCATGGCTCATTCACATCCATAGTCTCTCAGAGCAATAAACGTAGCCGTGACGAAGAAGAGGATCTTACACAGATTGTCGAAGCATGAAGAACGAATTATGCAAAACGGCGCCATCGTCTCTGGCTAAGCCTTCTGCATTTTACCAGATTGTAGGCTCGGAGAAACACGTTTTTCTCAAGCGGTCCTTCGAGTACAACACGATTCCCATCACCTGACTTCATCAAGCTTTCGGTATTTTCAAGGATAGATGTAAAGCGGCTCCTTCAGATAAGGCTTTGGCTTGCCTTTCCGACCTCTCTGTGATTGGATGTGAGTGGTATGCATTGGAGACTATGCGGAGAGATGCTATTGCATCTATGTTCCGGACTCATCTGATCCTAAATTTCCATGCAGAGAAGGTGTTCAACACAGAGTATGTAACGGACGGAAATCTCGAGTTTGTGATCATCCCGGCAGCAGTGCGCGACGAACCAGGATATCCTCTTCTTAAGGTGGTCCTGTTCTACATCAATCGGCTGGTCAATGCACTGGAACGCGGTGAACGCTACCATCGTCTTGCTACATGCTTTCTCTGTATCTTGATTGTCGATATGGGTATGCCTGCACCTTGATCAGGACTCACTTTCTCATGGGTGATAGGCTCGCAGCTAGGCTTCTACGGTGCTGTTTGGGATGGAAAGCGTGTTAGAGTCGAGCCCTCACCCGAAGCATTGATCTTACGGCTCATTGGAGCGAAAAAACGGGGGTGCGAGATGGCATCTACTTTGGATGCCTTGGCGGGTGCAGTCCAATCCATCATTATTCGTCAATAGAAGCGAGGGCACAACCCGCAGAGCGTAATACTCGCATTCAAAAAATTCGTGGATGCCCATACCTAACGTCGTATCATGGCGACGGCCAACAAGTCAACCTCACATACGCTGATCGACTATGCAAGGATAAGTTGGTCTTCACTGCCACTATGGATCCTCCTGGTCCCTCAGAGTGTATCGTTAAATTCACCAGCCGATATTCGATAGCTGCACATATTTATCACACCCTGCATGGATTCGCACCGCAGTTTGCAGCAATCTGTCCAGATTTCTTCGAACCGGATCGCGATCATCATGGAACGATCCGACTATAAAGATCTCTATCAATGTGATCTGTCAAAATATGATCCGCAAGGTGCAGAGCATTGTCCAAACACGAAGGCAGATCTGTACATGGAGACGTTCACGATGCCAAATATCGATCTTGCTTCTCTTACATCTGGTGATGTGAGAGTTCACTTGATTGATTTTGATTGGGCAGACCGCATCGAAGAAGCTATATATCCCCACGGGTCGAACCATGTGACGGTGAAGTGCCCAGAAGGGGCCAAGAGAGGGGCGTTGATCACAGCACAACATGATGACGAGATGGTATCTTACTTATTCATGCCGTAGGGTAAGTATAGGCGTCTGTTGTTTGATCCATGAAAGTACCCTTGCGTCGACTCATGTTTTCTTTTTAGGGCAGAGGGTTGTACTTGGTTAGCATGATGTGGCAAGCCGATTAAATTCGTTCACTATCGACACAGCTGTAGATACGCATACTACTGGTAACCTCTGTTAACAGTGTAGTGCGTCCACAGAACCTTGCATACCTACTGAGAGAACGAGAAATTTTTGTATGAACCTTCGCAGTCCCGACGCGGTCCGTACACATCAAACTTGACTAGAGACTGACTATCTTGATATGTAAAGATAAGCGGCCTCCCTCATGCCTAGGGCAAGCATCAAATCTATTGTTTCATGTACCTTCTTTCGAGCTTTGAATCAAATCATGTTTTACTCTGAGGCAGAGTATAATGTCCCAAGCTGATCAGACTCGTTTACCGTCAACACAAGGGAAGAGCGACCATTCTGCTTTCCTATGATGAAGAATTATGAGTTCCTAGTGGTGTAACCAGACGTAATATTCTGTCAAAAAACCTGCCTCCAAGATGCGTCGCCTTCCCCGTTTGTCTTCGTACTATATAACAAACTAAGAATTAAGCCTCCATTGTCCATCACGTCCGGTCACAAGCCCTTCCATTCTCGCCGCCTCCATAAATGCAGCTAGCTGCTCGATAGTTCTATCATAACCTGGTGCATATTTCAACATCGTCTGTATGCGATCCAAAGGCAGCGCGCCGAGATTCGTGAGCATGCCCTCAATAAACTAGAGGGGAAAAGGAGATCATGATAAGCAATATTCGACCAGATTTCAGAGATGTGCAGACCTTCCAATAGACCTTCATCTGTTCTGCTTGTTGTTGCTGGACGCTCTGTACCGGACGAAGTTCAGGGGCAGAAGGTACTGCTACAAGTAATAAGCAACAGTGATTACATAGGGAACGCAGCTTACTATGTCTAGCAAGACTTGAAGGGCCGGCGGAAGGCTCCTCGGCGACTTCTAATAACCGGAACGTGCCCTCTGTGTCTTCCTTGAGGACACCCCGGTCGACCCAGGTCAAAAGGGCGTTGAGAGCAGCACTTCGATCTACAGACCCTACTCCTTTTATGAGCTCATCCACAGTCCAGACAACTGTTAATTGGTAGCTGTTAGAGAAGACGATGATCATAATACGTTGCCCGAACACACTTTTCTCCGAGAAGAGTTCAATAAAGGCAGCCTCGAGGGGTGGGACATCGACCTCAACTACCCGATCATCCAGCTGAAGCTCCAGATGCACCTTTCCAAGGTGTGGTAACCAACGCAGCTTCTTATCTGGCTTGAAGATATTGAACTCTTGTGAGTATTGTTCTTGAAGTCTGTGACCAGGAAAGAATGTTTATCAATGAAAAGCTATGCCTATCAACCAAGAATTGACAAACTTCTGGAACTGGCCTGGCATAACAATATCACTGGACTCCAGGGCAGGCCAGAAGTGCTTGGAAATAATTGTAGGATGAACTGTGGACTAAATACAGTAAATACTGGTTCACAGACGACCAGAAGAGCAACGTACAGCTTGACGAGACTGCACATGACTGTCGATGCGCTTCGAGTCCGTCATGTCTTTCAACATGACCTCGCACACTTGTAGCGCTGCTTCGCCGAAGCGAATCTTGAGGATTTCAATGTTACGTCGCTGGACATGATCAGGCAAGATACACATTTGAAAAATTAGCAGATCCCACTTCACGCTCGACCTTGTCGCTCTCGTCATCTGTAATTGCTAATAATCGTTGGGCAAGTAAAACTTGTAGCTCTTTCACGAAGAGATCCTTGGAGTCGTAAATGCTAACAAGAGTGCTGATAACATCACTAGGCTTGTTAGTTCTGAAATCTGGAAAATAAATATTAAAATTTTTTTCTATCACGTCAAGAAACTCTAGTTACCTGGTCCAGCATCAACAGGTTCCGGCTCCCAGTTCGGGTCGCTATAGTCCTCCACATCAGCTTGCTGTAGCGGTTGAATCGGTTCATTCTCGTCCACAAGTGAGTCTCCACCGTCATCATCACCAACTAGATTGGCAACGATACTCCGAATTGTATCTGGTCGTTCTCTGAAGCGGACCAGATTGATCAAAGAAGTTACGAGGGCCAAACTCGAGGACCACACACACCTAAGGTATCTTCGTATGGGATCAGCAACTTTGAATAGCAACACGCCGGGTGGATCTATCATCCGAAGGCACTTTATCGTCGCGACATACTGTGAAAGAATCAGTTTTGTGTCAGCGCCGGGGTGGAGTAACCGTTTCTGATTCCTACGACTGGTTAGATCACTTCGTTGCTCTAACCAGTCATGTCACTCACGCCATCCGTAACGTTTGAACAAGTGCCGACCTCTGATCGACGCGCTGCAAGCAATCCTAAAAACGTCGTTTGAGTTCTGGTTTGAAAGTTTACTTGGGAAGACAGTCAAACCTTCAAATCTTGCAAGGCACCCACAGAGTCAGGGAAGTCGATGATGATATCAAAGATCTCCTTTGTCCTGTTTCCAGTCAGAAAGAAGCTGCAAGAATGAAGGTAGTCACTCACCGAAGATCACATAGTGTCTTGTTCATATGGAAATCGAATCGCGCGCCCACTCCCTGCAACATATTACGGGCCTGCTCCGCTGTCATCCTAATGAGTGCGCGCGCAAAAAGAAGTGATCTCAACATACGACTTGTCGCCCCCCGAGCATAAGGCAGCAACATCCATGAAACCATCTTATCTGACATCCATGACCTCAAATCCTCCAACATGGGCTTCGACCACAACCCGGTACACACATCGAGCACATACTGTTCGATATGCTCGTATCCAACACTCGCCACGATGTACTCATATCGGTCGAGCAACCCAAGAGTCTCGAACGCAGCCCACAAACGTGGCTCTCGTGCTTCACAGAGGACTGCAGCGTCGTATTCGTCTGACGGCAAGGAAGATTTGCAAAGGGCTTTGAAGGCAGACGTGAAGGTCGGGGGGAGTATAGAAAAGAGGTGGGTCTGAAAGTTGAGCGTATATGCAGAAAGTATGGTTGGGCCAAGCCTAGAATCATCAGCAAAGTACATACGGACAGAGAGTCAAACCTACTCTTGTGGAGGAGACCATGTATTATACCACTCCAATATTCGATATATAAGACGCAGAACTATGGACGTGTCGCCATCCTCAGAGGCCTTGAAAATATATCAGAAAGAAACGACAACGGCATTTTACACGCGTCAAACCTCATATTCTTGCAAATACTGAGTAAGATCAGCGGCGACGAGGTGGTATGACTTGCGCAGGTCCTCTTGGAACAAATAAGCTCAAGTTCACGATACACGTACTTGCAGCTCACCAAGGAATTTCTCCAATAAAGCAGGCAGCCTCCGACAATTATTCACCATACTCAACGCCGCACGCACAGTATTCATATCTGGTCTCAACTATTAAACCATGTCGCGACAACCAACGAGCAGACGAGACGCACTATACTGCTTCCTCTGTTCCGCAATATCTTTCGGCCTGAGAAATTCGGTGGCAAGATTCCAAGCCTGCAGAGAATCAGATGGGCTTAATGAATGGAACTGAATGGAACCGACGCGTACTTGGCTGAATGCCATTAGCCCAGAGATCCCAGGTTCGCCATGATTCAAGCGCGCGAAAGCGTCTTGCCATTTAGACGCCACCTGCGCGCGAAGAGCTTCAGTTGCCATTGCATTCAATCACCACAGTATTAGCAAGTCAGAGTTCTCAATCGATAGCGTGCTCGATTTGAGAGTGGATATAGTAGAAGAGACTTGTCTGGAGGAGGAAGAACAATGTGCACTGCCACCGTTCACTTCTATTTCCTCGACTATCACGACGACGTAACATTCCTCGGTCGCTCGGGCGCTCAAGCGCAAGGTATACTGGACTAATATTCTAGCACAATCCCATTCTCACGTTTATTTATCGAGTAAGAATGCCCGAAATTGCGCCCTCTACAGGCTCAGGTCCTCATTTGATCAGGATAACCGACAACGGAAAGATAAAAGCCTGGGTCTCCTTCGCACTAAGTTTTATAGAGGCTTGTCTTTTTTTTTGCTCGTTCCAATCACGTCGAGCTCATGCCTTGTGGACAGACAAATGAAGACAGACCGTTAGTCTTCCACACACTCCCTGCGACCCCAAGGACCCCTCCACCAGCAACAGAGGCTGCCGATAAACTTTCTAACAAGACGGATGGTGGCGCCGCAGTCAACCAGAATACGTCAAAACTATCAAAAGCCACAACTTCCGTCCCGCGACTCCTGAGTGTGATCGAAATCGTAAAACGCGAGTTCATCAAATCTCTCGAGGCGAAACGCTCCCCGCGACTCGCTGGACTGCATCAGTACAACGAAATCGGCTGTCTCGAAGATCTTGAAACGAATGTTGAGAAACCTGAAGAGGACAGGGCAGCAGAGATTCGAAGGGCTCTGAATGGTGGTAATCAGTACGTAAATTGCCTTCTTTTCTCGAAAGCAGGCCCTGATTCCGTTCGACCGGCAGTGTGAAGCTGAAGCTGACACCATACATGAGGATCACACTTTCTCTCAATCCCTTGCCTGAGCTCGTCGAGCGTGGTGCAACGTATGTTTGACCTCTTTTGAATACTTCAGTTCCTGAGCTCAACTTGAATCAGCTATCAACCGCCTACAATACGGAAGCTCTCCAAATCCGCAAAGATGCGAATGAAGAAACGCGAACGAGCCGCAAAGAACCAACCACCTGCACACGAAACCACCGGTTCAGCCTCTGAAACAGCTGCCGTGGCGAACTGAGCGACCCAAGATACCTAGGAATTGAGAAGTACAGATACAAAGAAAAAATTACACGATGGATTGGGCCATCAAGAAACCTTCATGCCTCCATTGCCTCCACCGCATCGAGGTCCGCTCTCATACCTTCCAAGGCCTCGACGGCCATGCGCAACTGTTCTGCTTGTCCCACCTCATGCACACGCTCCATTAATGTATCCACCACCGACTTTCCACCTGCCTCGCCCGACTCTGCCTTGTTAAGCAACTGGGCAACCGCCCAGTTCTTGTACCCTGTTGCACTTGTCTCCCACTGGCGTTTCCCTGGATCATGGGCTAACGAGTGAACAATTGACGTGTCAAGTGGCGGTAAACCAGCTACAGCATTGTACATCGCGACAAATTTGGTGGGGAGAGCGCCAAGGACGTCAAGAGAGGGTGACTTGAGGATGGATAGTCGTTCAAGCATCGCCTCTTCACGTTTTCGTTGTCGTTCAGACACTTTGACGGCATGTAGATACATCCTTCGTAGTTTCCGTTGCTGCTCATATCTCATCAGTCCAAAGCACGTTGTAGTAACGCACCTACGTACAGTGTCAAGCTGCTTCCTGAGCTCATCTAGTTCATTCATAAGCTCCTGTTCCCTCTCCGGCGGCTGTGTCAAATCCAAACCCTGCTGATGCGGAACCACAATCGGCAGGTCTGGCGGGATAGCGAAGATATTTCTGAGACACCACGCCTCGAAGAAGTCGAACGCGATATCGGTGTGATGCTCGAGCAGCGTCTGGAACGCGACCAAGCCCTGCTCTACCTCCTGCGTGCTATCCCAACCGTCCGTTTGACGCTCGGCGCGTGCCTCGACCCATTTCTCAAGAAACTCCTCCATGCCGGTAACGCCATCGTGGACAGCATTGTTGGCGATGTTGATTATATCGTCAAGCAGAAGCTGAGGAGAGAAGCCAAGTATCTCTGGCAAGAGTAAATGATGGACTTGTTTCGTTGGCTGCGAGGGACCGGCTTCGCTGGATGTCATTGCGGTTCAAGCCTCAAGGTTTAGAGGGGTCACGCAATCACAGTCAGGAGACTGTGACCGAACGGGAACCTGTCTGACAACACACTTCGTAATTTGATACATAGTAGGATATATAGTGGCCTATTCAGTTTTTTTCTTTGGAAGCATGATCTGATCATCAATCTTCTTCCAGTGTTCTGCAGTACTTAAGAGCAAATCCGTAAGCCCCTTCTTCAGATGTTTGGAAGCGATGACGACCGTCAACGGCTGGATGGCCTTTCGGGTTTCTTACAGCCGACGTCTCCTGAGAATGGCCGTCAAAACACCCGTTGCATCAGGAAATTACATCGAGGAATCTTCGTGAGGCTGGATTGTGGCGAGATAGAGGCTAGCCCCGGCACTCTGAACAATTTATATGCCTGGAACAACGGGTATAGGTCCTCCAGGTTGACGCAAGTCTAGAACTGCACAAATCCTTTGACAAATTCCGACTTAGAGCGTAGCCGACTCATCATCGACACCTGGCCCCAAAGAAGAAATTGCTGCAGATCAAGAGTACGAACATGTCGCACTGAGATTATGATTTTGACTTTGTCTCTTCTGACTTGGCCTTTGACCGCCCCCACGTCAGCCACGTGCTCCACCCCCGACTTGCCTTATCTCCCGCTTCGATGGGGCTCCTCGGCCCCCCGTTTGACCCTTGGCTGGCCCGCAACTCGACATCTGCCCTATGCGCCTGCTCCGCGTCTCTCAGTCTTTCCTCAAATTCTTCCTTCTCTTTCGCCATCTTTTCAAGTCTCCTCCGTTCGGCATCAACGTCGACAGCAACAGCCAACGGCGAGGAAGCGGCAAGGTCCTTGGACCTCATAGACCAAGTGCCGGCACAGATAGCAAGAATAGTAAGACCTTGAGCCGCAACGCGCACACGTAGCCATTGATTAAATGAACGAGACTGGCCCAGACGCATCTTGACCATGGCGACGACGAGTGCGCCAACGGTGGCAAGTGAGCCTACGCACCTGTGTTTTAGTAAGAATGTAAGCAAAATCAAAAAACGCACCAAGGGGCACCCATGGGTTCTCCTTGAGCTTGCGGGTGGCCTTTTCCCGGTATGTTTCTGTGGCGGGGACAGGATGTGGCTTTGGGACGATGATCTGCGAGCTCATGGTCACGTCGTTTGGTGATAAGTCAGACACCACAGCGACTGAGAGCGCGTTGGTATCATGTGACTCGATAGTCGTAGCACGGATCAGACGAGAAATTCCAGCTGTGAACTACAGCGACACACTTTCTGAATCCGCAGCGCCGATTACCTTGAGAGCTTTGGCTCGGGGCAAGTGCTTCTCAAGCCTGGCCCAGCCAGGTCCGTACACCACTAATCGCCTGTATGCTTCGACGCGCCACATGAATGGACACGAAATCATAAGACTGCTCTGAGGGGGCTTAAATTCTGAGTGGATGGCTATCCACACTGTGATTCACACATCTTCATCCATTCTCGCGAGGTAGTATCGTGAGCAGATGTTCCTTTAGAAATTCAAAGGAACCTGATAGAACCTCCAAAACACTGTAAATTCTACTTCTATTTAGTGATCATTCATTTATCAACCTACATCTTATCTTTAGTAAAGCCCATCAAACTAATTTCATTTTGAGTTCTTTTAATAGCTATATGTTGTTTGTATATCGCGGTCCTTTCGTCGATTGGTTCTCATCAAATCGATTTGACAATGCCACTCGGTTGTCACCGCTTCCCTCTTCCTGAATCCAAAATCGGTGTCGTTGACTCCAATCTGAAGGTGAAACGCTTGTGAGGCTCTCTCTAATACCAAGTATAGCTCAGCACGAGAAACATCCGCGTCATTGACGCCTCTATATTACCTCTTTCTTCTGTCCGCGCACACAAGTCAGCAAACTCCCGGTTCACAATGCTCAAATATAGATTGACTGCGTTGTGGTTTTGACAACCCGTAGCTCACGCCATTGACGAGATAGCAGCGACAGTCATCCGAGCTCAAGGTCCACCGGCGGAGCCGACCATGGTTTGAAAACAGATGAGTAGAAAGAAAATCCTACTCGGATGATAAGATGTGGCGGCCTTGATTCGGCCGATCGTGATCAGCTCGGTGTTATCCGGGTAAAACTTTTCTAAATGTTACGGTTGCTTGCCGCAAGACCTCTCGTTCGAACCTCCTTCCGTCTATCAGCTGTCCGCTATCCAACCAGAAAAATGGCCACCGCAAACACTCCCGACTATGCAAGTTTCTCTACTTCCTTGAGATGATATGATTGCTCACTCTATCCCACAGAACAAGGTCTTGTACACCCCTCTCGCCGAAATCGATCCTGAAGTCAAGAACATCATCGATAAAGAGACATGGAGGCAGTTTACCGGTCTCGAGCTCATCGCTTCCGAGGTTCATTGTCTTGCATCCATACACGATGAAGTCTCACATCTATCCAGAATCTTACCAGTCAGGCTACGATGGAGGCCAACGGTTCAATTTTAACCAACAAATACTCGGAAGGTCTCCCGAACGCCCGTTATTATGGTGGTAATGAGTATATTGATGAGCTCGAGACTCTCTGCCGGAAACGTGCCCTTGAGGCGTTCGGTCTCGACTCCGCAAAATGGGGTGTCAATGTTCAGCCCTACTCTGGTAGCGTGAGTCATTTCCTGATTCATCCGAAGATTGTACGATAATTAACAGTCGTGTACAGACAGCAAAGTACGTTTCATGCTGGCCCCTTGTTGATCAGTGAATGACGGAACGTACAGCTTCGCCGCCCTCACTGCTCTCATCCAGCCCAATGACCGTCTGATGGGCCTCGGCCTTCCGGACGGCGGTCACCTTACTCACGGCTATTACGTGCGTCTTTGCATATCCTCCGCGTAGCTTTTCTCAAGGTATACCCCAAAAGACCGCGAAGAAGAAGATGACCGCTTCTTCAATATACTTCCAGTCTCTCCCCTATGCCATCACGCCTGACTCTAACCTTATCGACTACGACACCCTCGCCGCACAGGCAAAGATCTTCAAACCTCGTCTCATCATCTGCGGTGCTTCTGCGTACCCTCGTGACTGGGATTACGCCAAGCTCAAGGCCGTCTCTGAAAAGGAGGGCGCATACCTCATGGCCGACATCGCTCACACCAGTGGTCTCGTTGCCGCGGGCGAGCTCAATGATCCGTTCGCCTTCTGCGATGTTGTCACTACCACCACGTCAGTAGAACCTTTTCGTTCTACGTGTCTTGATCTGACGTGTTCGTTAGTCACAAGACCCTCCGTGGCCCTCGCGCCGGTCTCATCTTCTTCAGGAAAGACCTTGAAAATGCCAAGGACCTCGAAAAGCGTGTCAACGACGCTGTCTTCCCTGCCTGCCAGGGTGGCCCCCACAACAATGTAAAATTCCTCTCCAAGACCTGCCCCTCCCAACTGTCTAATCTCCGTTACAGACTATTGCTGCCGTTGCCACCGCACTCCTCCAGGTCTCCCAGCCCTCATGGAAGGCCTACGCCAAGCAGGTCATTGCCAATGCCAGGACTCTCGGTGAGGCTCTAGTCGCCAACGGCTACAGGCTCCAGACCAATGGTACCGACAACCACCTTGTTCTCTGGGATCTCCGTCCTCTTGGCCTCACCGGCAGCAAGGTCGAGAAGGTCTGCGATCTCATGGGCATCACCATCAACAGTACGTTTCTTCTGTCCCTTTCTACCCTACCAAGAATTCAGAGCTCACCCCGACCCATAGAAAACGCCGTCTCCGGCGACGCCTCAGCGCAAGTCCCCGGTGGCATCCGACTCGGTACCTCCGCACTGACCTCGCGTAACATGCGTGAGGAGGATATCAAGGTTGTTGCAGATTTCTTGCACCGCGCCGTGCAGCTCTCGCTCCTTCTCCAGAAGGAGGCTGGCTCGAAGCTCCTCAAGGACTTTGTCCGTGTCGCGACAACACAGGAGGAGGGCAAGACCGGCTATGCTCAGGTCAAGCAGCTCCGTGACGAGGTCCGCGCATTTGCCAGCCGATGGCCGCTCCCCGGTGTCGATGTGTCAACGCTCACGAAGCCCGAGGGTTTCTTGGATCATTAGACAGACTCGCTTCTAGAGGGAAGGAGGTTCCGATGATGGAGTATCTATATCTATCATGAAGATTCAACGTCCATTTTTGCATCAGGATGTGTCGCACGTATATCATGGACATTCAACATAGTCCAACTTAATGAATGTATTTGTAAAAGAACAAAGAGCAGACCAGACAGAGTTCTCGCTGATGAATGTCGAGCAAGCCACGAAAAGACAATTCAAGGGTTTGCTCTATATCCCGCAAGATATGGTTTACAGGTGAATTCTATACAGGAACAACTCTCCATACCCGCGCAGTGCCATCGTCCCCTGTGGTAACTAAAAGATCCGTATACCCAGCGCGCGGGCACCATAACACAGCATTAACATCATACACATCATGAGCAGACTCGATTCGCGCAATTAATCGATGCCGTGGAGGTGCAACTCCAGCACTTTCAGGCTCCTGGAAAACCAATCAGTGCGCCGCCCACAAATGAAATGTAAGGTCAAAACAACAGACAGAAAGCTCCCAGACTTGTATGATTCCGTCGCTCCCTGTACTTGCTAGCCAGCCCAAACCACTACCACTTCCAACACCCCACGATATTGAATAAATACTGCGCTCATGTCCACCCAGCACCAAAACAGTCTCCCACCGCGCCTCGTCTACGCGTTGCCATATGCGGACTGTACGATCGTCCGATGCCGATGCAAGGTATCGGCCGTCTGGGGAGAAAGCGACAGACCATACCGTAGATGTATGTCCTGTAAGAGTCGCAAAACAGAACCAATCGTCTGAGGGGTCATCGACATAAAGTTTTATGGTGTCATCGTATGAGGCCGAAGCAAGGATCTGTTAACGAGTACAAACTAGTAAATTTTTACGGCAGTTTCGTGATAGAATGAATATACATACCTCTTCTGACGGATGCCAAGCGACGCACTTGACATCTTGGCTATGGTCCATCAATACGGCCATGCATTCGAAGTCGGCATCGGGGTGCACTGTGAGTGCAAATCGAGTGAATACCGCTAGAGTTTCATGGCAGAAATCGTATTCACCTTCCCAAACCCACACGGTCTTATCACGGCTACAGCTAGCCAACAACGTCCCTGTGCTCGAGTACGCCACACTCTTGCATTCCGTCTCGTGTCCTTCGAGCTGGCTCACGCACTCCCAATCTCCGTTCCCCTCGCCATCCTCGCCATCCCCGTGTTCCTGCTCCCATATCCCGATATTCGAATCAAACGACCCCGTCGCGAGCGTTTTTCCAGATGGTGCCCACGAAAGTGAGCGTACAGACTTGGTATGCCCCGTCGCCAGCGTCGACAGATGGGTGAATTTGAGCTCACCATCGGCATCAGGACGAGAGTAGGCGTACATGCGAACGGTTTTGTCGGCCGAGCACGAGGCAAGAAGGGGGCGGGTTGGGTTCCATACGGCATCCCACGCGCGCTCGCTGTGCCCGGATAGCGTAGCAATGCCCACGATGGCGTAAGGCAAAGAGTCGGTCATAGTAGAAAGAAAGTGTAAGATAAGATGATAAGATTATCTCAACACCAATCAATCTTATCTAACCACATGGAGCACCAGCAGTGGATGAAGAGAATTTTACTGGATGAAGAATATTTATTGGATGAAGAATATTTATTGGATGAAGAATATTTATTGGATGAAGAATATTTATTGTATGATTTACTGGATGAATAATATCTACTGCTAGTGACACTCTCCCGTCCAACTCGAGCCAAATACAGACATAGAATTGAGCAAAAATGGCTTATCGTATCGTCTCGTATCGCCCTGGTGTGCCGTACATTTAAGTCACCTCACAATACCAAGGTCAGCAAATTAGAAACATACATATCCTCGCATTCCAGTCACCGCCGCCGGTCGCTAACATGCTTCCACTCATGGCAACCGACATTACTACAAGTTCGGTTAGTAGTGGCTAGATGCGTGCAGTGGACAAACCAAATTTTTTGTGACCCTCAAGCAAGAACTGCAGCATTCCCGTGTGGATATCCCAAAACCCCAGACTCATATCTTTCGAGCCAGAAATGACCCAACGGCCATCATGCGACACCGACGCGGAGAGAACATAATCCTGAACAATTCACAACCATACCCCATGGATTGGAAGGCTGATATTTTCACACCTTATGGCCTGTGAAATCTCGCAGACACTGGGGTTCAGCCTCTGGGAACCCACTAATATCCCAATACTTGAGCGTCTTTTCCAAGCTTCCACTGACTAGCCCCCTTCCATCTGGCGTGAATGCAATACTATACACAGCATCCCGGTGGCTGCGCAAGCACTTCAGCAATGTACCCGTCGCAATCTCCTATATTCTCACAGTTGCATCGACCGATCCAGAGGCTACAAGCTGCCCATTCGGCGATATAGCAACGGAAGCCACGCCCATGTCGTCATTGGAATACATATTTTCATCGTTAATGGTGTGACCCCGAAGAATATGGCGGATATGTTTTGTAGCAAGGTCCCAAATCTGAAAGAGATCTCAGGATACACGTGCATGTAGGAGCAGAACACGAACTCGGATCTGATTGTCGTCTGCACTAGCAGCGAGAAATTTGCCGTCGGGGCTGAAGCGCACATGGTGAAAGTAGTTGTCCTCAGACTCTACAGTGCTGTCTGATAGAACACTGTGGAAAGGTGGGGCACAGTGTTTTGCGACGTCGAGTATACGTACTATCGTTTGACACCTGTTTTAGCATCGAAGACTTGGACGGTATGATTACATCCTGTCGCAATATTCCTTCCACCACGGGAGAAGTTCAGACAACAAACGACGCTTTTCCATATTAATATGTGCATAGATGGAGAAAATTTCGAACTTACCTTGCATGATTGAGCGTGTGGATCAGGGAGATGTCAAACGATCGCCTAAGATGTGGGTTGAAAACGGCAGACCAATCATGGCCTTGCTTTTTCAGCTCAGGCAGAACGCTGTCCCAGACTTTGTCGAGGAAGGTATTTTTTGGTAGTGACGGTGGCAATGGCGTTGGTACTGTTCCAGTTTTGGCATTCGACTTGCTTGGTCTCTGCTCTGGAAAAGCGGTCAAACATAAAGAGTAACAGCATGATAGAACAACACACTCTTCTCGCGCCTAGGTCGTTTCAACTCACGAGTGTCTAGAACGCGCTCACTTTCACGGTTATCAGTTACTTGCTGAAATGTTATGTCAATCTGAGTTGGTGTTCGGCCGATCTTTTCACTGCAACTCAGGATGCGGTCTAAATTGACGACTACACCGATCAGGTCCATCCTGTCCTTCAATCTCTACCGAAAACAATTAGGAGACAATTTCAGTGTCCTCCGTAGATCATCATCAAGAGAACGGTCCATATATAAGTGGTTAACCCCCACTCACACCATGGCGAGCTATCGTCTGATGGCTTCTCTGGCCGAGCGCCTTGCATGATTTGAAGCTCGATGGTAGATTCACGCTTGATATTGTGAAACGGCACAGTACTTGTGAATATCTCAAATACCTAAATCAATACTCATCGCAGAACTAGCATACCTCATAACAGACACAAGACCATGCATATACATCGCTCTCCTTAGTGTTCTTTACAACTGTGTCATTGGCGACGTCAAACAGCTCGGGCGCTTGCCATCGAGCAGAACCTCCTTTTGAAGCCATAGAAGATGTGGAGACCCATCCGATGATTTCTGGAACAGACATTGCAGAAATACCAAAATCTGTAAGGCATGCTCTGCCTGCTTCATTAATCAGAATATTAGCCTAAATCCCGGGTCAGTTTTTTCTGTGAGAAGAGGATAATGCAGATCAACAGACCCCTTTCAGGTCACCGTGAACAATCCCGTTTGCATGAAGGTACTGGAGGCCATTCGCAACGTCAACGGCCTAGAAGTGCACATCAACTAAGGGAGTGCTGAAGATCGGTCCACCTCACCAGCTGTCCACGATTTGCTTTGGGATATTTTTTCAGATAGGTCTGGACATCACCAGCTTCCATCCAAGGCGAAACAAAACAAACTCGATTATTGAAGTAATACAAACCGTCGAAGGGTTGAACATTTTCATGATCAAGCTGCCCGCATGATATACTTTCATGAGTGATTTGCTATGTGGCAAGAGGGATGTCAAGGCTTATTCGACATAGGTCATTGATGGAACAACCTTGATCAAACATTCATTCTGTGAGCTTTGGTAGGTACGGATCGCTTTTAAACACACGACCCGACCCTCAAACATCCCCTTATAGATATCAGCGAAGCCTCCGGCCCCGATAGGCAGCTGATTCTCTAGTGTGATGTTCTCGAGTTCATAGCACGTAGGGTATAATTTGGACCTTTTAGCCAATCTTTGAGTCATGACGACAAGATGCCTTCGAAAGTCAACGTTCGTTTCGCACTCTGGCCTGTCAAGAAGCTGCGTCCATTGTAGCACTTATAACGCTGCAAAATAGGATCGTACTCACCCATTGAAAACCATCTGACACAGACTGTGCAACCTCACCCTGGCAGTCCAAGACCACGTTATGGAGATGACCATCTTCCAAAATTGTCTGCAATCTGTGGATGAGCCGCAAGGTCGCCTCATCCGGTCGGTTGCCTAGTTTTGCCATTCCAGACAAGGTACCTCTTCGCAATAGGTGCTCGTCAACGTCAAGTGGCTCAAAGGTGGCAAGCATAGTTAGCTGATAACCACGTTGTGACTATGAATCAATCCGATGCAGACGGTCCAAAACCTGATTAGCTGGGGCCACGGGCTAGTCGGAAAGATGGAACAGGGTTCCGGATCTGTTTTCAATATTCCGTATTTCATAATCTGTGCGCTCAGCGCTCAGTGCGAATGACCGAGACTTCATCTGACCTGCACTCGTATTGAAGACATCTGGCGCAACCATACCCCGGCGGTCCAACATTATGATTATTACCATCCTGCAGGCGTGACTACCTAGTTCTGTCATTTGGGACCGTATGCCATTCAACTATACCTTGACGTCAAGTGGCTTAAAGGCCACAAAATGTCACAAACTATGGGTC
The DNA here is from genome assembly GCA_017657295.1 of Termitomyces sp. DKA64. Lineage (NCBI taxonomy): Eukaryota > Fungi > Basidiomycota > Agaricomycetes > Agaricales > Lyophyllaceae > Termitomyces > Termitomyces sp. DKA64. Next base: position 12,548 of record JAGGAV010007854.1, on the reverse strand, counting down.
GATCCGATGGGTCTTGCGGTTGGTTTTGGTCGGAGAAAGAACTGAAAGAACGATCATGATGCCTGGTGCAGGGACCCCATGCATTGGCCGGATTGCTTCAATATCCCTTAGTTTGGTCGTCTGAGCGCTTACCGTCGCACAACTTGCAAGTTTGTCTGTAATCTGTGGATCGTAAGGCCGAAGGTCCCTAGTTTTTGACCGGGTTCTTGAATAAGTCACCAAGTGGCTTCGAGTAGTTAGCAAACAACGTCGGCTGCAATTCCTAAAAACAATTGAAATGATCAAATTCGAAATCTTATCTGACCATCAAAAAAAGTTCCCAAATGACTGTCTGACTCGTTCATTCTTCGTTGCATTATGCCCATCCACGGCCTTCCTGCCTCGGCCCCTCTCAAGCCTGCCCACTTCGACATCGAGCGTGCAATCCGCCCCAACATCCTCGCTCTCCAACCCTACCGTTGCGCGCGCGACGACTACCACGATGGCATTCTCCTCGATGCCAACGAGAACTCCCTAGGCCACTCTATTGTCCCAGAAACCCAGTCCGAAGTCGAGCACGACAGTCTCGCCCTTCCATTGCACCGTTATCCCGACCCTTCACACCCCGACATCAAGGCACGCATAGCATCACTTCGCGGGCTTCCAGGACCTCAGAACGTATTCCTGGGCGTAGGATCTGACGAAGTCATTGATTTGCTGCAGCGTGTCTGTGTGGCCCCAGGCAAAGAGAAAATCTTGATCACACCCCCGACTTATGGGATGTACGCCGTGTCTGCCCAGGTTAATGACATTGGCGTTGTCAAAGTGCCGCTAGAACTTGGCGCAGAACACGGAGAGGGAGGAGAGAAGGGGCGGTTCAGCCTAAGGGTCAATGAGGTGCATCTCGTCGTAAATTTGTGGCGTAAAACAATACTGATGTTCTTGTAGATCAAGAAAGCCGTTGACGCGGACCCATCGATCCGGCTAATCCACCTCTGTTCACCAGGCAACCCTACAGGAACACTTATTTCTCTATCCTCCATCCGTTCTGTTCTGGAATATCCAGGCTTCACTGGCATTGTCGTCGTAGACGAAGCCTACATAGACTTTGCAGGCGCTGCGGAACACAGTGCCGCCTCTCTCATCTCCGAATTCGCAAACCTCGTCGTGATGCAAACGCTGTCCAAAGGCTTTGGCCTCGCAGCCATCCGGTACGTCTCATTCTCTATTTATCTAAACACAAATCCTACTATGCCCCACGCAGACTCGGGATCGCCCTCGCACAACCACCTCTCATCCAAGTACTCAGCAACACCAAGGCGCCCTACAACGTCTCCACGCCCACCGCCACACTCGCACTTACCGCACTCTCACCCGCCTCCCTTGCTCTCACACAAACCAAGATACAAACCCTCTGCACCGCCCGCACCGGCCTTCTCACCTCCCTCGCAGGCCTAGCAGATCTCGGCGTCGGCCCCGCGATCGGCGGTAATGACGCGAACTTCGTCGTCGTACAGATTTTGAGCCGTTCAGGCGACGGAAAGCCAGACAGCAAGCGTGCGTCGGCAATCTACAAGGCGTTGGCGGACGAGAAGGGCGTCGTGGTGAGATACCGGGGAAGTGAAATGGGATGCGAGGGGGCGTTGAGGATTACCGTGGGCAGCGACGAGGAGAACATTATTTTGTTACAGAAATTGAAGGAAGTATTGAATATTTTGTAAAGAATGGATGGATCGACAAAATCAACGAGTGCATAAGTAGACTTGGGATCAACGGAGGAAGCAACCCATTCTATGTAAGGCTATGTTCCCCGATTCTCGACAGTCGCCGTATAAGACTTGATTGATGTCTCAATCTTCAAACATGAAGGTAGCTTTTGAGTTGTCCAATCACTCCACGATGCAATCCCTACATGTACGGGACACAGTCCTACACACAGTAGCAAAAAGTCAAGTACTCGAATGCCTCACTCATCAAAACTAATCAAGATCCTCAAAAGCCAACGCGCGCCTAATAGTATTATAACATGAACATCACATCACACACTCATAGCTTTCACCTCGACTCACTTGAATATCATAATCGGCCGAACAGGTGTTGGCTGAGGTACGGGCTCCCGTTTCTTGTGGACATTCTCAGTCTCAGTCTTACGTTTCTCTTGCGTCACCGTCGATGGTTTCTTCCCAACATTCATCGACTTTCGCGCAACATTCGCGTCGTTCGCACTCGTCTTCCTCTTCTGTACTACCTCCTTATCCTTACTCACACTTTGTCGCCCGGCCGCATCGCTTTTAATCCTTGGCAAAGCACGAGGAGCAGCCTGAGCACCACGTACTTCGCTCTTCGCATGTCTGCGAGTAAGTTTTTTCGACTCGGAAGTGGCGGAGGGGGCGGGCTTATGGAGGTTATGGTGCGGACCCCCGTGGCGCGCAGCCACGGAAACGTGGTGAGCGGAAGGAGTGTTGCGTGCGGCGACGGAGCCAGGTGCGACGGAAGGAGTCGATTCACGCGCGGCAATGACCGCGGAGGTGCGCGCAGGTTCGCGAGCAACAACAGGTTGTAGAGAGGGTTCCCGCTCATGCGCGGCGGCAGCGACACGTGCGTCATTACGCTGAACAATGGAAGTTGCAGAGTGATGTACACGGCGCATGTGCTCCTTTTCAAACGGCATGCGACGCATAGTCTTAACGTGAACAGTCCTGAATCGCAAGACTCTCATAAGTCTGTTGACTAACATTCGATACATGAAAAAAAAAACATACCGAGTACCAATCGGGGCGGCCCAAGCCTCAGATACAGTGCCAAAAGCAAGAGAAACCAAAAGCAGAGCGTACGCGACAGAGATCATGTCTACTACACTTGTCGGATGAATGGAACGAGTAGACGAGTAGCACAGCTAATCGAAAGAACGATCAAAGACTTGACGCGAGACGACAGACTCTGGGGCAACCGGTGCCAAAGAGACTTGGTTGGAAGGGGGATGGACTAGGATGGGAGCACAGCTGGGGAAACGTGTAGCATGAGACATGGATTTTATACGTCGTGGGTGTGCTCGGGGTTGACAGGGAAATGAAACATTGATCGATGATGAAGGCTACACCACAGCCCCAAGTCAGTCCATCAACGGTCGGCAGGGTTGATATCTCCTAATTGATGGGGTTTTCAAAAGTTGGGGTAAGGAATGTCTATTAGGTGTCGATTTTAATAATGTGTCTTATCGAACTTGACGGGACCTGTAAAGAATGTTTGGCTTGAGGCTGCAAGTCATTCATGAGTTCATCGTTACTCTGAAACTCTTCCAAGCATACCTCAATACCGAGACTGGTTCCTATCCCGACAACGCCATCATTGTTGCAACACTGAGAACGAAGGTATTCAGGAAGCCAAAACATGATAATCGACGAATTGGAAGATTTTTATGCGAGCTTCGCGGAGACCATCATACGGCCGAAATCGTCTAGACTGACAGACTTGTCTGGCATTGTAGAAAACGCCTCAAGCATTTCTACCATCTATAAACAGAAAAAATGAGACGGAAAGAATATGATCTTGGTGACACATACCTCGTCAGCCTTGATCTTTTCCCCGAGAAGCTTCGCGACGCGCTGGATATCTTTGATCATGATTCGCTGCTTCGGCACATCTTCCGGAGACACGTCTGGGAAGAAGAGAGAAAAAGCTTCGAGGGTTGTTTCCTGCTGACGCTTGGTAAGTTTGCGAGGGGTGGGTGACGGGGAAAGAGAGCTAGATTTTGCAGCACGACCGCGCGTACGCCGACGAGAGGTAGAAGGGCCAGGTGCTTCAACATACTCCTCATCGTTATCGTCATCGTAGGATTCCTCATCATCCTCAAGATACTGATCGTCACTAGGGACGTCGCTCTCGGGCTCATTATCATTGCCATTGTCGGCTTGCTCGAGCAGCACAGCACAAACGGCGCGCCAGTCCTCGCGGCCGATCCAGCCCGCCCCCGTATCTCGAACGTCACTTAACGACGATGCCTTCCAGCCCGACGCGGCGTTTCGAAACACAGCCAAGACCTGCTCGTCGTCTGGAGGTAATTCTAATTTTTGTAGACCACGAGGGACGTCTTCGAATCGAATCTGCGTGGCCTCAAATCCCCCTTCCGAGTCGGGAGCTACATCGTCAAAGGCACGGTCAATTTCGCGCTGTACGGCGGCGGAGAGAGAGTCAAAGACATTCGCCATGTCACGGTCACGTCGTCACACCGCGTCGTGTTTCTTCCGTCATGGTCGCCCGGGCACTGCTCTTGCGCCAGCTGCGCCACACGAACCGGCTGTCAGGGGGCCTTCCGGCACGCTATTATGCTAAAAAAGTGGAATTTGCGCCACAATCCCCTGCGCAAGCTAAAAAAGTGGAACCATCGCCACAACCCCCCGCGCAACCACAGAGCTGGCTCACGCGCAAAGTCAAGAGTTCTCCCCTCGCGATGAAGCTGTTCTTGAGCCTTACGAACCTGCTTGGCTATGGCAGTCCCAAACAGCTTGCTGCTCGTCGCGCATTTGCTCTGTACGAACATGTTGTTGCCGTCACACCTGATGCAGATACGCACTTCTGGCAACAAGGTGCGATATCCTACCATCATTCTATCTCTTCCTGACCCCTCGCAGGTTGTCGTCTTCCACCAACATTTCAGTCTTGGTTTACCGTCACAAATCTCCACATATGGATGCTCACTGTCCGTCTCCGTTCCCTGCCAGAGGGCAGACACTACACCCAAGCGCTAATCGATCACTTCTTCCTCGACATAGAAGACCGTATCCGTGCCGTTCTTCAACCGAAATCAACTCCCTCGAAACCATACACATTCCACTCTCCCTTTTACATCAACCCCAACGCTCCCCAGTCTACCGACCCAAAAGACAGCAAAGGCCGCCTGAAACCTCTTTCCCGTGCACCGGACCGGCTCGTCACACGTCAAATGAAGATATTCAAGGAACAATGGGCGGGCATGGGGCTTTCTTTTGATCTTGGACTCGTAAAAGGCGACATGGAAATGGCCGCTGCCGTCTGGCGTAACCTTCTCGGCGCACGCGGTGCCCAAGGCATTGCATTCCCCGACCCCAACTCTCCCGCTGACCCTACCAAGAAAACCTTCCGCCGCTCCGTCAACCTCGTTGGTGGCGAAGTCGTCAATGTCGCCAAAGTTGATCTGGCGAAAGAGGAAGCCCGTGACGACGGCTCCGGTGTACACGATTTTCCACCCGAAGAAGCAGATCTCTATCTCGAATATCCCCAGCTCATGCTCGACATTGTTGGTTACGTCCGCCGTGAAGTTGCGCGCCTAGAAAAACTCAGCGACGAGGAGATCATGAAGGGACCTCTGCAACGTCTCAAGTTTGGGAGGGTGCGGTCGTGAGTGAAAAGTATAATCTAGATGTATTTCTTAAATTATGCAATAGTATATATGGTAATCGAACAAAGTGCTTTTGGCATACTTCGAGTTGTAAGTACATGTGGGTTATGGTCAGCTAAATCGGAGCTGGAGAGGTCCTTTTGAGCTTGTAACGGTCAAATTAAAAAAGGCTTCGTTCGATTCTCTGCGAGCCATTTTCCTGCAGTTTCCATCAAGCGGGTCTTTGACTTGATACTTGAAAAGCTAGTATTTTCTTCCGATGCTGCGGACTTCAATAACTTCAAATTCTCACAATGTAGTCACTATTTCGTATGTATCCCAATCACCCTGGGTATGTGGCTTCTATGTCTGGCAGAGAGTTCATCGATGTATATACGATGGACGGGGCCCGCTTATGCTACGTGCATGAAGAGAGAACTCAAGCAGGGAGGTATGAGACATCGAGAGATAAGGAGTCAAGAGCATAACAAATCGCCTATAGTTCAACTCACTTGCAGCAAGGTATCCTACGTCGTCTTAATCTTCATGTGCACCGACTTTGCCCTCGTAAGCTGATCATACCCTACATCAATACCTGTTGAGCACCTCCTCTATGCTGCGAATATATCCCACTCACCGAACTTACTGAGGCTCACACCCCTTCCACTATCTTTCGCACCCGTCCAGGCTAGTGCCGGGTCCAAATAATCGCACCTATTCAGAAAAACCGTCCCCGTCTCGAGCCCATCAGCCAGCATCAAAAATGCCTTCTCGGAAGCGGGGTTCTTCTCCGCATTGGTCCATATGCTCGCGGTGAGACCATACGGCGAATCATTCATTAGTGTAAGGGCTTCCTCATCGGAAGACACCTGTAGATCCATAAGAATTGCACAGCTGATATTGTGGATACAAACCCCACCTTCATGATTCCGACGATTGGTCCAAAGCTCTCCTCCTGCACGCTACACGTTTAGCACTCAGCCACAGTCGAAAAGCAACTCTAACTAACCTTCATTACATCCATAGCTACGTATGAATAAGTAAATCACCATCCTAGAAACCCAGAAAAGCAAAAGCTCACAGTGATTAACGTCAACAAGGACCTGTGGCGCAACATACGTCGTTCCCCTGGGCCCTCATTAATACACACATACAAAGTCTAAGATGAACCAACTTACGGTCTCGCGATAGGGAATAGCTCTTCCGGAACGAGCTTCTTAGCACCCGCCGCAACTAACACCATTATCAATGAAACACAGAAACAACATAACTGCGAAGACCCATACCCGCATCATCGAGCTGCTTCCGTATACGCGCCGCGCTAGCCAAACTGACCACCGGACCGAGATTTGTCGAAGGGTCCGTAGGGTCACCGAGTCGGTATGTCTTCATCTACCATTCAGCTTCCACTCAGCGATGAGATCATCATCGAACTCACCTTGGTAATCTCCACGAAACGCTTCACGAACGCATCATATAGAGAGTCGTGAACATATATGCGCTGTAATTGCAGAGTGATCTTCAGGCCTCACCGAGAAAAACCAAAACATACCTCAATCGCACAACAACTTTGTCCCGAATTGAAGAACGCACCTAACAATGTACAGATCAGTTCAAACTCAGGCAAGCGCTTGACACACCATCCACCAGTTCAGCAACCGTATACTCCAAATTCGCATCCTCCCTGACATACGCCGGGTCCTTTCCACCAAGCTACAATCAAACTTCATCAGCGCCTATTCCTCAACCCCCTTGAAAAAAACGCTCACTTCAAGCGCTATACCCTTAAATCCCTCTCCCTCCGCCGCCGCCCTCTCCACCTCGCGTCCACCCTTCACGCTCCCCGTAAAACTGACAAACTCCACTCCAGGACTCCTTACTACATATCTCGCAAGCTCCAAGGACAGATGCGTCACCTGCACGACATCCTTCGGCAAGCCCGCCTTGATTAGCGCATCTACGAGATGTTCAGCCGTAACGGGCGTTTGGGGAGATGGTTTGAGGAGGACAGTGTTGCCTGCAATTATGGCGGGAAGGACGGAGTTGATTGATGTTAGATATGGGTAGCTATGTGAGATAGAATATAGTTAGAACAGCCTAGAATTGAAGGGAATAGGGACATACTTCCACGGCGCGATAACAAACACGACACCGAGCGGTACGCGCTTAATGAACCTCCTGAAACCAGGTTTATCCGTATCTGTAAGCTGCACATCCGCAAGCTGACTCTCCGCAATAGAAATCATGTACTCTGCGCGCTTGACAAATCCTCGAACTTCACCTGCGCCCTGTGATACGGGTCTGAAAGCCAGTAATCAACAATGGCAGAAATATGGCACATAGTACACACCTGCCCATCTGAAGGGTCAGATCCAATGGGATCTTGTCTTGCATCAATTTGAACTCTTCCTACATAGTCTATAAGTATACCGGAGACAGAACGAGGACCAAGAACGCGAACGATGAACTTGCGGCCGATAGCGATCCTCTCAACAAGTGGTACTTGTGCCCACCTCTTCTGTGCCTCTGCAGCATTCTTAATAATCACATCAAGCTCTTCTTGTGTGGGATACCTCCTCTGAACGTATTTCTGCTGACTATGAGGCGTAATTGTCGTCTGAATATCTGGCATCGTGTGGTTGTAGAAGATACTAGAGGCAATCTAATCTTATCAGGAGGTTGCACCCGTGACGCGTGAACAACACCACCAATTATAACAGCTGATCTGTCAATGGCACCACTCATCCACTTTAACCTGGAGATGATCAATGTATCTCTAGTTGCTGGTGTAATCTTGTTGTTTATGGGTGTCAGGCATGAAAAGTGTCTCCCCCGAGACGGATTGTTGTACCGTTGGGCCGACTCATGTGCATGGGCCTCATGATCAACGGTTTTCTGCAGGTTTAATATATTCATACCCTAGGGGAAATTTACTCTGAGCCGCAAGTTCAATGAAGCTCATGTGACTATCTGCAGCACTCGGGGCACTTTCAGAAGACGTTGAGTATGGAATAAAGGATCGATTGAAAGTGGCTCTCATTGGGAATGGCCGCACAAGCCGACTCGACGGACTTCTCCGTCCCGATGTTTAACTCTGGCATGTTCATTTTGCTCGAATTCTGTCTGGAAATTACGTTGAGTCTCGGTTTCATCTTCCAAATCATTAACGAATCATTAACGCTGCTCTCTTTAAACGTGTCAGCCCACCTTACCTCGGCCCGATCAAACATCAGGATTGCAATTAGGCTCATAGCACGGGGATTTCGAGTGTTTGGACAAACGTTAGCCATATGACATGCATAAGTATCCAGCAAGCGCGTGGCAGAGGTGGATATGAGCTCTAAACAAGGGCAACTCGAAGTCTGAAGGGGTCTGGAATGATGTCATTCGAACCTTCCTCTACGATGAGGTGTTTCAGTAGAATCTTGAGCTTGGTGACAAACTCAAAGGTATAGTGAAGATTCTGATGTTAAGTGAGCTCTCCTCATGTTCAAAAGCCTATCTACAAAGTGAAGAACTTCGACCTCGGTAGAAAAACTCCCAAAGTTTAATGCAGAATGTCGCTCCCCCCGATGGCACCTTCAACATGTCCCAATGCTGATGGGCAAATCTCTGGTCTCATCGCACTTATAAAACATGCGACAAAAATCATTGAGTCTCATTACTTCAATTCGTCGCTTTCGTCTATTCCTACTCTGGATAGCCTAACTCCCCATCCTTTGGACTCAGCTATCTCACCACCAGAGTTGAGAGTTGCAGTCCAACTACTTGAAGGTGCATGTGCCCAATTGTGCGCAACGCTGGCGCGGCCAAGCCATACTATAGTCAATGTACGTCTAAGCACCTCTTCTCTAAGTCTTTGCGTTCTCAGTTCCTGTACGACAACAGAGAACTATGCAGGTGCTAACTCAAACCCATCTAAGGATTTTGTCGGGGAATTGATGTTTATGAGCCCGATAGTTCTACGAACCTATTTGTTTGGGCGTTGTAACCACCTTCAAGATTCCAGACATCCTCCAAGAGCAGCCATCGGGGATGCATATAGCGGAAATTGGAAGAAAAGCAGGTGTTAACCACGAAAAACTCGGTCGAATCATGCGCTTGCTCGCCACTACGCATATTTTCCAAGAAGGTGACGAACACTAGGGGCGCCTTGATATAGTCAACATTGTTGAAATGCCTTCACTTTCCAGTCACCGCAGATCATTTCGCCAACAATCGATTAAGCCTCCAACTTCTCTCTTCAAACCCCATGGCGAGCTTGGTATCTCATCTGTTTGTATATTCCCCATCATTTTGCAATACGATCGTTGACCCTCGTCCGATGTAGCACTGATGTCAATTACAAGGCAACATCAATGCTCGCGGAGGTTTTGGCCGATCCAGAATGGGGAAATTCACAGATGTTCGAGAGATCGCCGTGGAATATGTTAACCGGTTTCAAAGGCTCTATTTATCGGTATTGGGTATGTTTCCTGGATCGTTCATCTTCAGAAACTCATCCGACGTTAGGCGACTCCGGAAGGAGCTGAACAAGGAGCGCGCTTTGGGCTTGGAATGCGCAGCTGGAACGATGTCACACAAAGACCGGTCGTCCTTACAGGTACGCTTTCGGCGATTTCTCTCTGTAAATGTGGCGCTCAAATAGAATAGACTTTCCCTGGGGAAGATATCCTCCTGGAACGACCATCAATGACGTCGGCGGAGGCGTTGGCACCATGGCCATGGAACTAATTAAAGCCTATCCGAATCTTCAATTCAAGCTTCAAGATTTACCCAATTGTATTCGTCATGCAGAAACAGAAGTTTGGCCAAAGCTCTTGCCCTCCGCAATCGTCGAGAAACGAATCGAGTTCAAGCCTATGGATTTTCTTGTTGATTCGCCTATCCGAGGATGTGATGTATACTACGTAAGTATGATCCACTGTAGAATGTTTTGATCGACCTAACGAATGGTAACTTAGCTGAAAGGGATCATGTAAGCTCTGACTTCACTTCTCAGGGCAGTAATGACATGACGGAAACCAGACACAGCTGGCCAGATAAAGAGTCTGTTCAGATTCTCCGCAACATCAGGACGGTCCTCAAGCCTAGTGCTTGTGTCCTTCTTCGTACGTGGTTCGTCCATGAAGCTTCCGAGTGTACTTATATGATGGGTCCACAATGCAGACGAATATGTCCTTCAGCATGCAAATCGCACCAATACATCCGACTCTGCGTTCACACTGGCGCCGGAGCCGGTGTTGCCTAACTACGGCGTGGGGCGAATCAGACAGTACAATCTGGATCTCGGCGCGCTAGTCGTAGCAAACAGCCGAGAGCGTACACTGGAGGAATTCATCGATATTGGTCGCCAAGCTGATCTTCAATTTGTCAAGCTTTGGCATACAGGTGAGACAGGTGTGGTTGAATTTCAGCCCGCATGAGGCCATATGCGTCTTACTTGTGCATTGTTGTCGGATTGTTGTACTATTCGCTTTATACTCCATCCATGCTCCAAGCATCTCTATCCAAACCTTTATCACCACACATGGCGACATTGCGATTATGCAGGAAGCATTTGTAGCTACTTAGAACAGCGGCAGCCCCCTAAAGCCCTACCTGCGCTCGCACTTGCACTTGCACCTCTCGGCTGGAGCCCCTCCTCCGTCTAGCACTCTTTACCGTATCCGCAGGGAACAGGGCGAGATGTAACATTGCACTTGTAAAAGCTCCAAATGCTGCGCTTTTCCATGGCCCGTGGCGTACCTGCTTGTGGCCGTGGCCGTGGCCCCCTTGCCCTGTGCGTGCCCTGTCCATGGCCCCTAGTATATAAGTGCATTTGCGTTGTTGAGTTGAATATTCACAGTGTTGGAAGTGTAAATATCGAGCATTGGTCAGATCTGTTGTCGATGAGTAAGTATTACGTATTATATTCATGATTTGCGTTGTATATTTGTCATTGAAGATTCGCATGAGAATGAGATGCCAACCTGGTTTTGATATAAAGATCATCGATCAGCATTCAAAGGGGGGAGGAGGAAGAGGCATAGTTTCGCACTCACTGGCTACTCTACCTTCAAGATCAAGCATCCTCTGCTCAAGTCCGTTTATTCTCTCACCTAAGTTGATGCCCAAATTGTTGATATCATTCATGGATGGCATTGCCTATATATATATCATCGAAAAAAAAAACAAGTAGGATTGTCGTATACAATCATAGCAAACAGATTTAACAGGCACATTTGAGAACAGCACGATTTCTAGCGCTGCGGTATTCAGATCTTGCGATGCGGTATTCAGACCCTGTGCCGCAGTGCGCTAAACAAGAGGCCTTGAGAAAGCGCGGAGATATTCGGTAGAGGGGGCTGGCCTGCGGGAGGGGCAGGAAACATTATTAGGGATGCTAAAGTAGTAAAGTTATAAAGAGGGTGTCTTTAAAAGGATGGGAAGAGAAAGACCATCAGACTCACGTGATTGCAAGGACGCCACTTTCAATGACATCACTACGACAAGTACTACATTGACGATTGCCCTCGTGGCGGCCAGCTTATGGGCCGAGGCAAGGCATTCGTTGTGTGAATGTACTTGGCTTAAGTTAACCCTATGGCTCTGCTTCACAATCATTTGAAATACCGACACTGGCAAACCATACGCCCCTGAGTCTCCTCCCACAACTATTATACATGATGTTCGTTCGGTCGCAAAATGCACAAGGCGTACAATCAGTAGCCGTCGGCGTCGGCGGATAGACTCGGTATTTCTGTCCTCGAATGCCACCTTTGTAGCCCGACGCTTGCCACGTTATCCTTTGGCGACCATCCTCGCATCACTCTGCCTACTGTACAAGGCGCAATGGCAAACTGTCTATAGTTCGCTCCTGCCCCTGATATTATCAGCTCAGCATTATCGTTGTTATCAAGGGTGTAGAGAGAGATGAGCCGTACACGGTGCGATCAAAATGTTAAATTTCCTTTATTTATTTCACATTACTTATTTTGGGCTACCGCCACTGCGAGCCTCGTGTTTCGTCATCTTTTATTTACCAGTCTTTGCCAAACTCTAATTTTTAGACATATAAATATCTCGGTACACAAAAACCACCCTCAGTTGTCTCATCACCTTTCGTGGAGTCACTGAGGGTGAGCCATATATAATTACTTACCTCCGAATACGTACTTACTTCCCTGTAGTATTATTATTACTCTACAGGTCAATCAATAGTTGTCTCATC
>JAGGAV010007853.1:0-41921 GCA_017657295.1 Termitomyces sp. DKA64 | reverse complement strand
GTTGAGCTCTGGGCTCTCAAAGACTACCTCAACAATATGCTCAGAAAGGGTTTCATCTGCCCCTCAATCTTTGCTATCAGAGCCCCTGTCCTTTTTGCCAAGAAGAAGGATGGCTTCCTTCATCTTTGTGTAGATTACTAGGGGCTCAACAAAGTCACCAAAAAGAACTGGTATCCCCTCCCCCTAATCAGTGACCTTGTTGACTGTCTCCACAGTGCCAAGGTCTACACCAAGATAGACCTCTGGGCTGGCTACAACAATGTCTGGATTGCCCCAGGACATGAATGGAAGACCACCTTCTATACCCACTATGGCCTCTTTGAGTATCTTGTGATGCCCTTTGGTATGACAAACTCCTCCACTACTTTCTAGTACTTCATGAATGATGTCTTTGTTATCATGTATTTGGATGACATCCTCATCTACTTGAACTCCCTGGAAGAACACCAGGGCCAGGTCTGATGCATTCTAGAATGGCTCTGGGAGTACCATCTGCATGCCAAACCCAAGAAGTGCTCCTTTGACACCACCAAGGTTGAATATCTAGGGGTTATCATTACTCCAGACAGCATACAAATAGTCCTGGTGATGGTAGAAGCCATCCTCAACTGGCCCCCACCCTGGAACATTAAGGAGGTACAGTCCTTTTTGGGTTTTGCTAATTTCTACTGAGGGTTCATCAACAACTACTCTGGCATCATGAAACCCCTCAATCAGCTCACCCAGAAGGACACCCCCTGGGACTGAGACAGTAAGTGCCAAAGTGTGTTTGCTCTCCTGAAGAAGGCCTTTACCTCCACCCTGATCCTCCATCAATTTGACCCTGCTCTCCCCATTGTACTTGAATGCAATGCCTTTGATTATGCCATTACCAGGATTCTCTCACAAATGGGCTCTGATAGCAAGGACCTCCACCCTGTTGCCTTCTACACCAGTTCAATGATCCCTGCAGAGCTCAATTATGACATCTACAACAAGGAGCTCCTTACAATTGTCAAAGCCTTCTGGCAGTGGAGGGCCTACCTTGAGGGAACCCCACACTGCATACAAGTCTACTTGGACCACAACAACCTACAATACTTCATGACCACCAAGCAACTCAGTCGATGATAGGCCCACTGGTTGAAAACATTGTCCAAGTATGACTTCACCATCCACTATTGCCTGGGATGACTCAGAGCAGAACCCAATGCCCTCACCTGAAAGCCAGACATCTACCTGAAGAAGTTGTTCAAGGCTGAACAGAATGCCTTCAACCACCACATGGTAATCCTCCCCAAACATCTTCATGCTGTGCTGATTATGAATGAAGAAGGGATCCTCCATCAAATCCAAAATGCTCCCCCAGACACCTACTTCACCCAACATGACCCCCAGAGTCACCCTGCCAATGCCCTGCCCCCTGACCCTGCCTTTACACTGTCTTTGGACCACTGATTCATACTCTGAGATGGCCAGATATATGCCCCAGACCACAAGTCCATCTGCCTTGACATCCTCCAGCAGCACCATGACCACAAGCTCCAGGGACACCCAGGAATGCATAAGACTCTCCAACTGATTTCCTGGACTTACTTTTTGCCAGGAATGAAGAAGGATGTCACCTGGTACATATGAGCCTGCAAACCATGCCTCCAAGCCAAGGTCTCCCAACATTGCCCATATGGTCTGCTGAAGCCCCTCCCTGTCAGCTGCTGCCAATGATCCTCAATCTCAATGGACCACATTGCCAAACTCCCCAAATCCAAAGATTTCAACACTATTCTCATCATAGTTTGCCAACTCACCAAGCAAGCCCTGTTCATCCCCTGCCATACCACTGACAATGCCCTGGAGTTTGCCAAACTATTCCTCAAATACATCTTCTCCAAGCATGGGCTCCTGGACAATGTCATCTCTGACCACAGCCCCTTGTGTGTCTCCTGGTTCTGGCAGTCTTGATGCAAGGCACTCAAAATCAAGACCAACCTGTTGACCACCTATCACCTGGAGACTGACAGACAAATGGAACAAGTAAACCAGGCCTTAGAGCAGTACCTCTGCCTCTATGTTAACTACTTACAGAATGACTGGCATGCAGAACTACCTCTGGCCAAGTTTACTTACAACAACACTCCCCACTCCACTACTAGAGTCTCCCCATTTTTCACCAACAAGGGCTACAACCCCTGGCTCACCCTGTCCCTCAAGGACATCCCCTTGCACATTGCCCACAAAATCACTGAAGACCTCCAGTCCCTTCACTAGTTCCTCTGAGATGAGATCAACACTGCCAACTGGGCTTACTCCAAGCATGCTGACACTCAATGCAAAACAACCCCTGACTGGACCCCTAGTACCCTTGTCTGGCTCAACTGGCACAACCTAAGACCCAGAAACCCTCAGTGAAGCTTGACCATAAGCAATTTGGCCCCTTCAAGATCCCCCAGAAGGTCTCAACTCATGTCTATAAGCTCAACCTGCCCCTGGGACTGAAGGGCCTCCACCCCATCTTCCATGTCCAACTCCTCAAGAAGTATGATCCTGACCCCTTCCCCAGCCAGCACCTGGGCCAACCCCCACCCATCAAAGTTGAGGATGAGTACCACTATGAGGTTGACCACATTCTTGACTCCTGCCTTGTCTGCAGGCAACTCTGGTATCTGGTTTGTCAGAAAGGCTACAGACCTGAGGATGATACCTGAGAACCCTGGAAGAACCTCTCCAGAGCCCCTGCCAAATTTCAGGACTTCCATAGACAACATCCCACCAAAGCCCCAGGACCTCTGGGATTAGCATGAATAGATGGCCTCAGTAGGCATAACCCCCACCTCTGGATTCAGCAGGGATTCAACTCCCACCCACATCAGTGATGTTCCTTCTCTTCTGTTCCCTTATACAAAACTAAAAGAAAATTGCAACAAGATAGCTGGAGATTGCTATTTACAGTGCTATGGAAACAATATATATTATGACAAGGAAAGAGTCCAAGAAGAACTGCTCTGGCTCTGGAAGCACTACCCCCTCATCCATCCTCCAGAGACCCCCTCCCCATTGTTGCCACTGCTAGGTTCATTTCCATTTGTGCCACCATGGTCCCCAAAAGCTCCTCATATCATGGCAGGGGCTCTCTAACATCCACTGCAACCTCCCACCACAACCCTGGCTCTGCTGAGTTTCTCTGCCAATGACCTGCCAAAAGCTGCCCCATCTGCCCAATATCCTGGTTGAGCTCTGAGAGAAGGTCCCTGGGCATTCCTTGCATACCATCGAGGCAAATGCAGTGGAAGCTCTGTTCAGGAGAATTCAATGCTCATGCACTCAGTCTAGAATGAGAATTCAAGGGTTAGTAGGGAATGATTGGAACACCTGGAAGACACTCATGGAGGACCCCTCTCCACCTCATAGCCACCTTGTTAGCCAACCACCCCTCATGCTGCCTTCCCTCTTCCTCCCAGACAGCCCAAGGGTTTAGGCTCCCTTGACACTCCACCACTGCCACCCCCTCTGGCTGGACCTCCAACTGTTCCAAATGCCCCCAGAGTCTCTGAACCTCAACACCCCTCTCCCCTACCTCCTGCAGAGCAGACTCATGATTCAGCCTCACCATGTCCTGATTCTGCCACATCACTGCCAACTCCTCCCTCAACTCCCAGAGCTCCTCTCCTTGTGCCATCAAGTATCCCTCAAGCTCCAATACCTTCTGACACAGGGCAGAATCCCCAGATGACCCCATTATGACTCCTGTCCCTAGGGAGTAAATATGTGGTCCAGGGGGACCAGCCAACATTGCCTTGCCTTGGGGCCTCTTGCTTGGCCCCACCTCTAGTGGGGGAGACACCCTATGCTTCTCCTTATCCCTGGAGGGTAGAACTCCCTCTCTGTGCCCATCCTGCAGCAGCCTCACCTTCCCTTGGAGCAGCCCCTCTTCTTCCCCACCCTCTCCCACAGGATGCACAGAATACAACATGCCATCTGACACTTGGCCTCTCCACCCCTCCCCCAAGCACTCTGAGACTCACTCTTGCTCCCAACCCTGCTTCGCAGCAATGCTAATCACCTGCCACTCTTGGAAAATGGAACACTTTTTGTGCCTCATGTGACACAGCAAACATATGGAGGAGTCTCAATGGGATCCCACCACTGGCTTCTTGAATTTGCATGCCTCCTTGTGACAAGCACAAGTAACACACTGGATCACTAGTTAGTCAGGAACATGCAGTATAATATAGGACCTGACTCACTGGGGCCTCTGCTTGACACCATGCTAGGGTGGGGGGTCTCTGGATCCACCCCACTGCCTTTATGAACCTCTCTGCCAAAACCTCCTCCTGCTAAATGTGCTGGGCCTCCAGAACAACTTGTATCTCCCCTGGTCCCATCCATGATCTAGGAGGATGGCTCAAAGACTTGGGGGCCAACTGAGCAGACTGTCCTGGGACCCTGGGGTAGGAAAGACCCCCAGACAGCCCAGCTACAGCAAGGGATAGCTCTAGGGGAAAGGTCAGTAGAAGTCATCCAGATTTTTAGTTGAAGAAGACACTGCACTTCAACTTTGATTCCCATGCCACTACAGAACATCAGAAATGCCTCTATGCCTCAAAGGGTCTTGACACTGAAGGGGGGGTGATGTCACAACCCATCTCTGAATCCCTGCTGGACTCTGGACCTCCCCCAAACCATCTCAGTAAGCCTGGAACATACTCCCCCTCACTCCCAACATCTAGAACACTTTCCACCCCTGGCACCCATTCCAGCAACTCCTGAGGCTTCTCTGGAAAACCCTAATGCTTCTCTGGCAGTCCCCATGATCCCCCCAACATTCCCTCAGTGTCCAAGTAAGTCCACCCTCCCTGGCATGCATCATGGTTATGTATCAAGACAATACTGCCACCTGACTAGCCAGTCTTGGGATGCCCCAAACAACTGTATTCAAGACCCACCCACATAACCCAACCTCAGACCTGTGGTCCTGGAGGAGTTCTCCCCACAGGTACTTAAGCCATAGTGTAGTAATAGTTAAGTAGTCTTGATATTACTTACATTCTCAGTGCTTGTTACATCTCTCATGTATCCATCTTCCTATTCTGTATTGTCTCGTTGAATCTTATTATCTCCCAATTACATCTGTTTTCATCTTATCAGTCTTGATCTTATCAGTTTCCATTTTCAGTCTCTCATCTGTTTTCTAAGTCTTGTCTTTCCTTGTTTCCATCTCTTGTCTTGTCTCAACTTTCTAGGACTTCCCATACTCATAACCCAGACATGCCAAGTCTGTGTTATTACTTCAGAGCTCCATACCATGCTTGTCTTCCACTCACCTATCACTCCACTTTCCTGTATAATCTACGGAAACACCCCAGACCTCCCCAAACCACCACTATCTCCTCCACCTGCCCTGTTTCACTCTTCCAGAACTCACTGGAGCTAGGGATCATAAGTCTAGACATTGTGTCCATCTAGTAAGGGACTTGCCCAGTGTAGCTGAGCCCCTGGGTCAGTGGAACCTGACAGGGGTCCTCCAGGAGTCAGCAGTTCAAGATTATTAGTGTTGGTGGGTTGGTTAAAGAAGGGAGGTTGGGGTAGTATGTGTCAGGTTCCACTGATCTGGGGGCTCAGCTACACTGTCCCTTACTGGGCAGATGCAATGTCTAAACCTACAATCCCTAACTCCAGTGAGTGAAATGGGGCAGGGAAAAGGAGATAGTGGAGGTCCAGGAAGGTCTGGAGTGTTTCTGTGAATCCTATAGGGAGTGGAGTGATGGGTGAGTGGGAGACATGTGTGGTATGGAGCTCTGGAGTATTAACAACAAACTCAGCAAGTCTGGGTTATGAGTATGGGAAGTTCCAGAAGTCAAGACAAGGCAAGAGATGGAAATAAGACAAGATGAGACTTTAGAAAACAGACAAGAGACTGAAAATGGAAACTGATAAGATTGAGACTGATAAGGCAGAGACAGATGCAATTGAGAGAGAAATCAGATTCAATAAGATAATATGGAACAGAGAAACAGATACATGAGAGATATAACAAACATAAGAATGTAGGTAATATCAAGACTACCTAGCTACTACTATGCCATGGCTTAAGTACCTGCAGGGGGAACTCCTCCAGGATTGCAGGTCTGACATTGGGTTGTGTAGGTGGGTCTTGAATACAGTTGTTTGGGGCATCCCAAGACTGACTAATCAGTGGCAGTTTTGCATTGATACATAACCATGATGCATGCTAGGGCAGATGAACTTACCTAGAGTCTGAGGGGATCTCAGGGGAATCACAGGGACTGCCAGAGAAGTGTTGGGGTTTTCTGGAGAAGCCTCGGGAGTTGCTGAAGCAGGCACTGGGGGGTGGGAAGGTGTTGTGGATGTTGGGGGCAAGGAGGAGTATGTTTTAGGCTTGCTGGGGTGGTTCAGGAGAGGTCTGGGGTCTGGTGGGGGTTTGGAGATGGGTTGTGACATCACCCCCCCTTCAGCATTGAGACCCTTTGAGGCGCAGAGGCATTTTTGGTGTTCTGCAGTGGCATGGGAATTGAAGTTGAAGTGCAGTATCTTCTTCAACTAGAAGCTCCCCAAAAAGAAATAAAAGAGGCCCTGACATGTCCAGTATATCATAGTTATTTCCTTTATGTCTCCCCCCACTACCCCTATCCCTTCTTCTTCATTTCTAACCCTGCCTCCTTCTGATGAGAATGCCATCAATGTCTGGGCAGCCTACAAGGAGTGTTAGGCAGAGTATGACCAGAGACAGGATCATCATCAGGTGGATGTGATGTATCACCACCATAAGTGTTCTGACCCAAATATGGATTTCACTGACCTTCCCTTATAGAGCTATCCCTTGCTGTGGCTGGATCCTCCATGGGCCTTTCTCTTCTAGGGGGTCCAGGGCTCTCTCCTGGGTCAGCTCCTGGTTTATCAGGGTGCCCTCCAAAATCAGTGTTAGGGCCAGGAGAGGTGCAGGTGGTGCCAGAGGCCTGAAGGGTTAGGCAGGAGGAGGTTATGGAGGCACAGTTCATGGAGGCAGTGGGGAGGATCCAGGGGCCTCCTACCCTAACATGGTGTTTGGCCAAAGCCCCAGTAAGTTGATGTCCTAGTTGATGGCCTACATGCCTTCAGCTAATTGACCATCCAGTGCATGACTTGTGCTCATTGTGGGGAGGAGTGCAAGTTTGAGGAGCCTGCCACAAGGTCTTGCCAGGATTCCTTCATGTGCTTGCTGTGTTGTGTGAAGCATAAGAAGTGTTCTGTGTCTTGGGAGTGGTGGGTGGTGAGCATTGTGGCAGAGCAGGGATGGGACCAAGAGTGGATCTCAGAGTGGCTGGGGGAGGGGCAAAGGGGTCAGATGTCTGGGGAGGTGTCACAGCCTGTGCACCTTGGGGAGGAGGGTGGGGAGGGGGGACCCTGGGAGAAGATAGGACTGCCACAGAGTGGGTGCAAGGAGGGGGCTCCACCTTCTAGGAACAAGGGAAAGCATAGGGCATCCCCCCCACTAGAGGTGCAGCTAAGCAAAAAGCCCTGGGGTGAGGTGGTGATGGTCAGTCCCCCTGGGGTTCACATGTATTTGCCAGACTCTGGAATCCTGGTTGTGTGTCCACAGGGGAGTTCCAGTCCAGTGCCAGAGCCAGGTGTTGAGGTGTTGTGATAGCAATTAGCCAAGTTGGAGGGTTAGCTGGTGGTATGGGGGGAGAAGCTCTGGGGGGCCCAGGAAGAGAGGGAAGTGGCCCAATGGGACTAGGGGGCAGCCTGATGTGATCACAAGGCCACAGTGAGGGAGGCTACAGCGAGGACCATGGAGGTATGGGGGCTTCAGGAGTAGCTGGGGCAGTTGGAGACACAGGCAGCAGGGGCAGTGGAGTGGTGAGGGGCCTTAGAAGTGAGGGGGTGCCAGGTGGAGGTGGAGGCAGGGAGAAGGCAGGAGGAGTGGTTAGCAAATGAGGCCAAGTTGGGGTAGAGCAGTATCATGCATAAGTTTTGCTCTCCCTTTTTTGACTCTGTTCATTATCTATTCCAGATTGGGTCTGGGAACACCAGATACTGTTGGATGGGGCCTTCATCACCCTTGCATTGATTCAGGACAGGTTGGGGTGGATGCCCCAGGATCTTTCTCTGGAGTTGTGGCAGGGGGTGGACCATATGGGGAGGTTACTAACAGGGCACCAGTGGAGAAACTCCATGAAGCCCAGATTGTGGTGGGAGGTGGTGGTGGATGTGGGGGAGGTCCTCCTGAGTCATGCAGAGAACCTGGCAGCAGTAGCGGTGCAGATGGAGGTCAACCTGGTGGGAGAGGGTCTAGAGGGAAGGTTTTCAGAGGAGAGTGATTGAGGAGGCCATGACCCAGTGCCAACAGGACATCTTGGACCCTTTTTTTCATGTTTGGACTTGGTTGTATTTTATATTACTAGCATATGTACCTATAAATTGTTTTCTTGTGCTATCTTTAGTTTGTGCAAGGGAAAAGGGTGAAGAAAGGAAGACATAATTGATACTGGTGGGAGTTGAATCCCTGCTGAGTCTAGAGGTGGGGGTTAGGCCCATAGATGCCATCTGTGCATGCTAGTCCCAGGGATTCTGGGGCTTGGTGGAATGTCACTGGTGAAAGTCCTGGAGTTTGGTGGGAGCCCTGGAGAGGTTTTTTCTGGGTTCCCAGGTGTCATTCTTGGGTTCATAGCCCTTCCAATGGACCAGGTACTGAAGCTGACCATGGATGAGGCAGGATTTGAGGGCAGGAGTCAAGAATGTTGCCAATCTTATAGTGGCATTCATCCTCAACCTCAACTAGCAGGGGTTGGCTTGGGCATTGGCTGGGGAGGGAGTCTGGGTCATGCTTCTCAAGGAGGCAAATA
Source organism: Termitomyces sp. DKA64 (assembly GCA_017657295.1). Lineage (NCBI taxonomy): Eukaryota > Fungi > Basidiomycota > Agaricomycetes > Agaricales > Lyophyllaceae > Termitomyces > Termitomyces sp. DKA64. The sequence goes on along the minus strand of JAGGAV010007853.1, from coordinate 33,099 downwards.
TGGAACACAGGGTGGAGGCCCTTCAGCCCCAGGGGTAAGTCAAGCTGATAGGCATGGGTTGAGTCCTTCTGAAGGATCTTGAAGGGGCCAAGTTGCTTATGATCAAGCTTTACTGAGGGTCTCCAGGTCTTGAGGTTATGCTGGTCAAGCTAGATGAGGGTACCAGGGATCCAGTTAGGGGTTGTTTTGCATTGAGTGTTGGCATATTTGGAATAAGCCTGGTTGGCAGTATCAATCTCATCCCAGAGGAACTGGTGAAGGGACCAGAGGTCTTTGGCAACTTTGTAGGTGACATGCAAGGAGATGTCTTTGAGAAAAAGGGTGAGCCAGGGATTGTAACCCTTGTTGGTGAAAAATGAGGAGACCCCAGTACTGGAGTGGGGAGTGTTGTTGTAAGTAAACTTGGCCAGGAGTAATTCTGCATGCCAGTCATTCTGTAAATAGTCAATGTAGAGGTGGAGGTACTGTTCTAGGGTCTGGTTTACTTGTTCCATTTGTCCATCAGTCTCCAGGTAATATGTGGTTGACAGGTTGGTCTTGATTTTGAGTGCCTTACATAAAGATTGCCAGAACCAGGAGACAAACAAGAGACTGCAGTTGGAGACAATATTGTCTGGGAGCTCATGTTTGGAAAAGACATATTTGAGGAATAGCTTGGTGAACTCTGGGGCATTGTTGGTGGTACAGCAGGGGATGAACAGGGCTTGCTTGGTGAGTCAGCAAACCATGATGAGTATGGCATCGAAACCCTTGAATATGGGGAGCTCAACAATGTGGTCCATCAAAATCAAGGACCATGGCTAGTGGCTGATAGGGAGGGGCTTGTGGTCCAAGCCATATATCCAGCCATCTTGGAGTAGGAGTTGATCATCTGGAGACAGTGTAAAGGCAGGGCCAGGAGGCAGGGCATTGGCAGGGTGATTCTGGGGGTTGTGTTGGATGAAGTAGGCATCTCAGGGAGCATTTTGAATTTGATGGAGGATTCCTTCTTCATTCATAATTAGTATGGCATGAAGATGTTCGGGGGGGATTACCATGCAGTGGTTGAAGGCATTCCATTCAGCCTTGAATGACTTCTTTAGGTAGATGTCCAGCCTTTGGGTGAGGGCATCAGGTTTTGCTCCAAGTCATCCCAGGCAATAGTGGATGGTGAAGTCATACTTGGATAGTATTTCTGACCAGTGGGCTTGTTGTCAACTGAGTTGCTTGGTGGTTGTGAAGTATTGAAGGTTATTGTAGTCTGAGTAGACTTGTATATGGTGCAGGGTTCCCTTGAGGTAAGCCCTCCACTGTCAGGAGGCTTTGACAATTGCATGGAGGTGAAGGCCTTCTTTAGGAGAGCAAACACACTTTGGCACTTACTGTCCCAGTTCCATGGGGTGTCCTTCCAGGTGAGCCAATTGAGGGGTTTTCTAATGCCAGAGTAGTTGTTGATGAACTGGTGGTAGAAATTAGCAAAACCCAAAAAGGACTGTACCTCCTTAATATTCCAGGGTGGGGGCCAGTTGAGGATGGCTTCTACCTTTGCCAGGTTCATTTGTATGCCATCCAGAGTAACAATAACCCCTAGATATTCAACCTTGGTGGTGTGGAAGGAGCACTTCTTGGGTTTGGCATGCAGGTGGTACTTCCAGAGTCATTCTAGAACACATCAGACATGGCTCTGGTGTTCTTCCAAGGAGTTTGAATAGATGAGGATGTTGTCCAAGTATACAATGACAAAGACATTGTTCATGTTGTGGAAGATATTGTTCATGAAATATTGGAAGGTAGCAGGGGAGTTTGTCATATCAAAGGGCATCATGAGATACTTGAAGAGGCCAAAGCAGATATAGAAGGCAGTCTTCCATTTATGTCCCAGAGTGATTTGGACATTGTTGTAGCTGGACCAGAGGTCTATCTTGGTGTAAACCTTGGCACTGTGGAGGTGGTCAACAATGTCTCCAATCAGGGGGAAAGGATACTGGTTCTTTTTAGTGACTTTGTTAAGTTTCCAGTAATCCACACAAAGACAGAGGGAGCCATCCTTTTTCTTGGCAAAAAGGACAGGGGCTCCAGCAGTGGAGATTGAGGGTCAGATAAAATCCTTGCCAAGCATGTTGTTGAGGTAGTCTTTAAGAGCCCAGAGTTTGACTTCTGACATGTTGTAGATCTTGCCAAAGGGGGAGGAGATGCCATCTTCAAGATTGATCATGTGGTCATAGGATTGGTGCAGGGGAAGTTCCTTTGCACTTCCTTCAGAGAACATGTCAGCAAATTCATGGTACTCTGGGGAAACTACTTTATATAATATCTATTCCTCTGTCTTTGGAATTTTGGGTGAGGTGGTGCTGGTGCAGATGTGTTCTTCCAGGAGTATCAGGGTGACCTGGAGTTGGAAGGTGGGGGTGCTGTCCTGCAAGATCCATGCAAAGGGGATGGCACCAATGATCTTAATATTGAGGGTTTCTGGGTCAATGGTGTCTGGTGTCAGAGGTGTGGCAGTGGTGGCTGGGGTTGTTGGGGTCCAAGTGGGGTAATTCAGGCCCTTGTATGGGTTGTGGGGGATATTGGGGGGGGGAGCTGTTGGGGTGTACCTGCAGGAGTTTGGGGCAGAGGCATCTCTTCCTCCTCTCCAGGGTCATCCTTAGGCAACATGGGAGTTCTAGTGGCTTTGGTGTTGCTGGAGGCCCAATCAGAGTCACTAGGGTCATGGGGGGAGTAGGGATGGAGGGTGATGGTGGCTGCCAGGCAAGCTTTGGGGCTGGGGAACTGCATGGTGAGGTCCTGCCAGTCAATGTCAAGATTAACATTGCACAGCCAAGGGAGTCTGAGCACAATCAGGGTTGCCTCTGGGAGTTGGGTAATGAGGAGGTGGGTCAGGAATTGCAGGCCATTGTTGAGTGTGAGAGAGGTGGGGTGAAATTTGGTGATTCTGGCAGTGGCAGATCTTTCATTGAACAGCTGTAACTCCAAAGACATGTTGAGAGGTTTCTGGGGGAGGTCAAGCTGATTGCTGATGAAGGTTTGGAGGACAACAGGGGAGTTGCCAAGGCAGACATTAATGATGAATGATTGTGTGGAATGGGAGTGGAGCTATGGGGGAGTTCAAGGAATGTCAGGGGCAACTCCCAAAACCTTGTGAGTGGGGGGGATGTTGAAGGGGATGGGCCCCAGGTTGGGCAAGTTGTCCCAATTGAGGCAGAGGGTGAGACTTGACCAGTTGATATGAGGATTGGTTGCTCAGAGCCAGAAAAACCTGAGGATGAGGGGGGCAGAGGCATGCAACTTCATGACTAGTAGCTGGAGGTCCTGCTGTTGCCCATTGGCAAAAGTGATCCTTGTTTCTACACAGTGGGTGATGTTGCCTGCAGAGGGCATATTGCCATCAAAGAGTTTTAGGGGGATCAGGAGGGGGAGGTGTCAGGGGGGTTGTGGAGCAAGAGCTGCTAGGGATTTGTAGATGAAGTTGTCTGTTGTGCTGCTGTTGATCAGGGTAGGCATGGGGTTGGGGGTGAAGGGGAGGGTGGTACAGAGAAGGAGGTTGTGGGTGGAGTGCAAGGGGAGATGAGTCAGGAGGGTGTCTGAGGCAGAGAAGATGTTGGAGTCTGATCTGCAATTTAGTGCATCTTTGGGACCTAAACTGCTGAGTCATTTTTCATGAACTGATAGTTACAGTCTTCCCCATCAATAGTCCAGATGGCATGTCCCATTACCTGGCATTTAGGGCAATTATTGATGAAATGACCCTGCTCACCACATAGGATACATGCCCCTTTCTTCTGCCAACATGCCTGGATTTCTGTTGGGATGTCAATCCAGGGCTGATCCCTGATACAATTGGCATATAGGGCCTCCTGATTATTTGTGGGGTCTAGGGAATCATCCAGGTCCGGGGAATCATCAGATTTGGGGTCTGGATGGCCTGGGGCATTGCAGAGATTATCAGCATTAAGTTGGGTGGGGGGTCAAGGTCCAGGGTCCTGAAGAGTGTTAACCAGGCCTCATCTGGGGGAGAACCAGGGTATAGGGTTAGCAGGCATTGCAGGGGCAATGGTTCAGGGGTTGTTGGTTGCTCCAGGTTGCTAACCCAGGTTGCTGGATGAGTTCCAGTTGTTCTGTGGGCCTTGGTTCTTGCTCTGGTCTTTCCAATAGTGCTGATTGATTTGGGTGACAAGTGCCTTGTATCCATCATACATGGGTTGTTTGGGTGTGAGGTGGAGGATGTCCTTAATCTGTTGTGGGAGGGTGCAGCAAAGGGCAAATCAGAGGGCATTGTAGTTCCAACCAGTCTTGTAGGCCTCCTGTTCAAACCAGATGATGAAGGTTGTGAATCATTTGTTGTTGCACATCCAGAGGTTGTAGAGGTTTTCTTCCACCTCTGCTGCAGTGTCAAATACTCCAAACTTACTGGAGAATTCCTGTGTAAAGGTGGGCCAATTAGAGAGTACCAGATTGTTGGAGTTGAACCAGAGCAATGCCATGTAGTGGTCAAAGGCAATGCTCTATAAGTAGGAGGTGGCAAAGGCTACTTGTGAGCTCTCAAGCTGGAAAGTGATGGGCTTAGCTTGGAACATTGTAAAACATTGTGTCAGGAATGTCTGCCATTTCTGGGGGTCTCAGCCATTGAAGGGTTCCAGTTTCTGGATGTTGAGGTTTCCTTCCTAGGCCAGTGCATTGCGTGTGTCATCCTGGGCATCTTGGTTTTGAGGCAGGGGTCTAGCATTATAATAGTAGTAATAGTTGTTCCCACCTCCACACTGAGGGGGAAAGTTATCCATGGCTGGGCCTCATCCACCAGGGGGTCCCCCATTGGGAGGTCCACTGCCAGAGTTTGGGCCAACATTGCCCAGGAGGGGGGTCCTGGGGCCCAGTGAGGGAGAGGGGGTCCTCCAGGGATTGGCAGTCCAAGATTGTTGGTGTTGGGGTAGCAGTTAGGCAAGAGGATAGGTGGGGGTTGGGGTGGCATAGGGGGAGGGATTGCCCTGGGGGCTCTGGGGCCAAAAGGCTGTTGGAGAGGAGGCAGGGGGTTGTTACAGGGGGGTGGGGCATTTCCCCAGGAGGAGTGGAGGTTGACATGGGGGGGTCAGTCCTTGGGGAGCTCAGGAGCTCCTTCTCAAGGGGCAGGTTCCCCACTGGGGTTCTCTGGCTCATCAATGTAAGAGAGGGTGTGGGTGGAAGCAAGGTCACCATTAGGAGGGGGGGTAGGGAAGTTTCTGAATGGGGCATTTGGGTTTTTTGAGCTGGTCTCAGGTGCAGAAGGTGCTGGGGATGGAGTTAGCCCAGGGGCAAGCAGAGAGGGCCAGGGTGTGGGCAGTGGGCTAGTCAAATAATCCCCTGGCAGGGTTGAGGGACCTCAGGATGTTGGATGCAGCATTGAGCTTTTCTTGTTGTTGAGCAATGGGGGTTGGGGCCTCAGCTGGGGCCCTGGCAAGTTCTTCCCATTGCACATGGAAGGAGTGGGTGGGGTCTGAGGGGTCTTCAAAGTGGTGGAAGTTTGGACTGGTGTATATTTCATTGACCAATGCATGGAGTTCTTCCTGGAGGCCAGTGTCAATTCCAAGGGTGCTCCTGACATTTTTAGGAAGGGTGCCTTGTTGGTAGCACTTGTAGAAGTCCAGGAGACAATCTGCCCAGGTCTTGGGTGTTCCCATGATGTTTTGGTGTCCCAGACTGATGAGGAGGCCCTTGCTCTTTTGGTGAATTCTGCAGGAGCTAGGCAAAGTGAGCAGAGGACCTCATCACATTGTTGGATGTAGGCTTCAACTCTTTGCTGCCTAGGGGAGGGTGGGGCTTGGACAGGGGGGCAGTGGAGGGTTGAGGCCATGGGAGAAAGTATCTGTCAAGCTGTTCCAGGGGGACCAGGGCTGCAGCAGGGGCAGGGTAGGCATAGTAGGGCCTAGGGGGAAAAACCAAGGGTACTGGGGCCATAGGTGCCCAAGGAGCCAACAGGGTCTCAGGCTGTAGGCAGGGGTAGATTCCTTTGATGGGGTACAGCACAGAATGGCACCAGTCCAGAGGTAAGCCCTGACTAATGGATGGGCTGTAGGGGGTGTGGTTTAATCCTGGGGCCCAGTACTGTGGGGTGGCTGTGACATAGCAGTCAGGCATCAGATACAATGGGGGATAGTAGGGATCAGGGACTGGCCTACCATAGTAGTCAGTTAGATAACCAGTAGGCAGGATATGCAGGACTGTAGTTAGACATCAGGAATGCTGTAAGGGGAGAGTTTTGATATTATGTCAGGTTCCACTGACCCAGGGGCTCAGCTACACTGGGTGAGTCCCTTACTAGGCAGATATGATGACTAGATCTACAATCCCTAACTCCAGTGAGCTCCAGAATAGTGAAATGGGGCAGGAGAAGGAGATAGCAGTGGTCCAAGGAGGTCCAGGATGTTTCTGTGGATCCTATGAGAAGTGGAGTGACAGGCAAGTGGGGGACAAGCATGGTACAGAGCTCTGAAGTATTAACATAAACTTGGTGAGTCCAGGTTACAAGTACAGAGAGTCCCGGGAAGCCAAGACAAGGCAAGAGATGGGAGCAAGACAAGACAAGACTTTAGAAAACAGACAAGAGACTGAAAATGGAAACTGATAAGATCAAGACTGATAAGATGGAGACAGATGCAATCAAGAGAGAATAAAATTCAACAAGACAGTATGGAACAGAAAGATGAATACACAAGAGACATAACAAGCATAAGAATGTAGGTAATATCAAGACTACTTAACTATTACTACACTATGGCTTAACTACTTGTGGGGGGATCTCCTCCAGGACTGCAGGTCTGAGATTGGGTCATATGGGCAGGCCTTGGGTGCAGTTGGTCAAAGCATCTTGAGACTGGCTAGTCAGATGGCAGTATTGTCTTAATATGTAACTGTGATGCATGCTAGGGGAGGGTGGACTTACTCAGACTCTGAGGAGATGTCAGGGGGATCCTGGGAATTGCCAGAGAAGTGTTGGGATTTTCCAGAGAAGCCCCAGGGGTTGCTTGAGCAGGCACTGGGGTTAGGGGAGTGTCATAGAGGTTGGGGGGGTGAAGGGGGATATGTCTTGGGCTTACTGGACAGTTTTGGGGAGGGTCCAGAGTGGGGCAGTGGTTCAGGGATGGGTGGTAACACTACACCTAGAGAATCAGGTGTAATTAACCCAATCCTTCCTCACACATTACATGACCAAACTCTCCACCCTCCACCAAACCACTGAACTCATCTCCCAGTCCCTCCAGGCACTCCTAGAGCACCTGACCCCTACCTCCATGCCACTCCCAGCCATGGAGACACCTCTGGTGGCTCCCATTGCCTTTCTAGCAGCTCCAGTAGCCCTTCAAGCATGTATTCCCTGCCCTGCACTCCCAGATGCATATGATGGCAACCACTCTGGTGGAGAGCACTTCCTCCAGTCCTGCCTTACATACATCCATCTCAGTAGGGATGCTTTCAACTCCAATGTGCTGAAAATAGCCTGGGTCTTGTCATACATGAAGACAGGGCATGCCTCCACTTACACACTACAGGTGTATTGATGCCCCAGAGGTGTTGGGAGTTTTGCAGATTGGACAGCCTTTGAAAAGGACTTCTGGGCAGAGTTCTTTCTGATCAATCCCACCAAAGCTGCAGCCTTAGTGCTATGTGACCAGGAGCAGTATGGGCAAGAAAAATGGATGCTGGATGAGTATATCAACTCCTTCTGGACACTAGTTGAGCAAGCAGCCTACCCTGATGGCCTCCAATAGTGCCTCATGTTCCAGGATGGCTTGCACCCTGCACTACTAGCACACATTGCCAACCTTGCTGAGGGCTGCCTGGATGATGAGCAGATTGCCTCCTGGTATAAAATGGCCTGGGATCAGTGGCAGCTCATGGAGATTTGATGAGAGCTATGTCATATGCACCTGACTCACCACCCTGCCCCCATCTCCACTTTCTGCTACTCCATCTCTGCTCTCCTAGCACTAGCATCTGCTCTGGCCAGCTCCATCCTACAACCCTTACTGCCAGGCATCCCCATGGACATTGACACCACCTGACAGTGCTGCATCATGCTGCTGCTGTGCCAGAGATGCCAGAAATCCAGGCACTTTGCATGGCACTGCCCATTGGGTCTTGAGGTATGTTACCTCTCCATGGCAGAGCAGGAGGAGCTCCTCCTGCATTAGCTGGCCATGAAGGACATGGCTGGAGACCCTTCACCAGATGAGCTGGCACTGGAGTTGACCCTGGAGGAGAACAGTGCTTATGCCCCCCTCTCAGGTCTGGAGGAGGATTTTTAGTCAAGTGGCAGACAAGATGTACACCTCCATCACCAGGTACTAACTGGTTCATGGACTTGTTGGTAGAAAATGAAATTGCTTCTATTGATATTGACAACCCTAAGATAACAGAACCTCAGTACCCCCCTCCAGCCATACAAACACCAACTCCAGACTCCAAGCCAGGCCCACTGATGCAGGCAGACCTCATCTAGGCTGCCCTGCATGAGAATGCCAACTGGCCCAGCAGTACATGGTAGCAGCAGACCCCTCAGCAAGCTTCCTGTGCCTTGACATGGAAATTGAGACCATAGACACCCAGCAGGCCCATGGAGTCACCACCCTCCTGGATAGTGGCACAATGGGGTTATTCCTAGACTTGGAGTTTATAAGCACCACTGCCTGATCATGCAGCCATTGTCCCAGCCTATTCTGGTGTTCAACATCAACAGAACACCCAACAAGGCTGGGGCCATCAACTCCGTGGTTGACCTTGTCCTCCACTACCAGAACCATGTAGAGCAGGCCATGTTCACTGTCACCAGCCTAGGTAAGCAGGACATGATCCTCAGATTCACCTGCCTTTGGGAGCACAACCCTGAAGTAGACTGGGCCTGGGGCAAGGTGACCATGAGCCAATGTCTCTGGAGGTGTGCCACCTGTGCCACCATGGTCAGGGAACAGCATCAGGCTGCAGTTTGAGAGTGTGTGGCCATTTGGGCTTGCTGTGCAGGTCATCTCCCCTTTGCAGGTCTGGATCTTCTAGACCCCATGCCCTTGGCATTCCCCCATAGAGAGGCCCTCTACAAGGACAACTGGAGCAGTGGTGGAGCCCTGGAGGAGGATTTGTTAGGGGAGTTTTGCAGATTGTGTGACTTGGAGTCCCCAGACAAAGCAGTGGGGAGATTGGAGATTAGATATATACCACTACCTTATGCCCCCCATCCTCTATTGCAGAAATCTGGGCCAGTCAGACCACCTCTCAGTAGCTGCCCCAGGCCTTTGTGGCTAACTCTGCACTGTAGGAGCTCCAGGACATCATACCTCCATATCTCCATGTGTTTGAGGATGTGATCTCCAAGGCCTCATTCAACTTGCTTCCAGAGCACAAACAGTGGGACCACACCATCAAATTAATACCAGACTCCAAGACTGCTAGCTGTAAGGTCTACCCACTGGTGTTGAAGGAGCAAGATGAACTTGATGCCTTCCTGCAGAAGAACTTGGCCTCCAGCTGCATCTGCCCCTCCAAATCCCCAATGGCCTCTCTGGTCTTCTTCATCAAGAAGAAGGATGGCTCCCTCCAACTGGTCCAGGACTACTGGGTGCTCAATGCCATGATGGTAAAGAACCACTACCCCCTTCCTCTCATCTTGGAGCTCATCAACAACCTCCAGGGAGTGTTGTACTTCACCAAATTGGATGTTCAGTGGGGCTACAACAACATATAGATCCAGGAGGGAGACAAGTGGAAGGCTGGCTTCTGGACCAATCAGGGATTGTTCAAACCTCTAGTTATGTTCTTTGGACTCACCAACAGCCTGGCCACCTTCCAGACAATGATGAACAACATCTTCTGGGACCTGATAGCAGAAGGTGTAGTGTGCATATACCTTGACAACATCCTCATTTATACTAAAATGCTAGAGGAGCACTGCCAGGTCATGTGCATCATCTTGGAATGCCTCTGCCTTCACCAACTCTACCTCAAATTGGAGAAGTGTGAGTTTGAACAAACCCAGATCAAGTACCTTGGGTTGATCATCTTCCATGGAGCCATAGAGATGGATCCAGTGAAGGTGGCAGGTGGCAGAGTGGCCAGAGCCCAAGAACAAGAAGGAAGTGCAGGCTTTCTTGGGGTTCACCAACTTCTACCAGAGGTTCATCCAGGATTTCTCCCATCATGCCCAACTGTTGTTTGACCTCACTGCTAAGGATGCTGCCTGGAGATGGCAGTCCCTAGAGCAGATGGCTTTTAACAATCTCAAGTGTGCTGTCACCTCCAGACCTGTCCTCCTCTTTCCAGACAATGACTCCCCCTTCTGGGTGGAAGCCAACAGCTCCAACTTTGCCACCAGAGCTGTTCTATCATGACAATCCTGGGAGGATAGACAATGGCATCCAGTGGCCTTCTACTCAAAGAGTCTGAATGTGGTCAAACACAACTACAAAATCCATGACAAGGAGATGCTGGCTATCATCCAATCCTTCAAGGGATGTCAGCACTTCCTGGAGGGCACATGGCATAAGTGCAAAGTCTGGATGAATCACAAGAACCTTGAGTATTTCTGGATGGCCAAAAAGCTTAATCACCAGCAGGCCCAGTGGTCCCTCTATTTAGCCAACTTCAACTTCTCATTGCACCACAAGCCAGGCTGGAGCATGGGGAAGCCAGACACCCTGTCCCAGAGAGCAGACCACAGTACCAGGGGAGATGACAACAGTAACATTGTGCTCCTCTAGCCCAAGCTGTTTGCAATCCAAGCCATGGAAGGCCTAGCCATCAAGGGGGTGGAGGTGGAGATCCTCTAGGATATCTGGTGGTGAAGCTGGTTGCTCAGGCAGCTAGGGTGCTCAAGTCCAGATACACCACTGGTGTCAAATCAGTCCATGCAGATGAATGGGCCATCCACAATGGGCTCCTGATCTTCCAGGATCACATCTACATGCCCAATGACCCAGAGCTCTGCCAGAGGATCATAGAGCAACACCACAACTTCCAGATTGCAGGACACCCTGGCCAGTGGAAAATATTAGAGCTGGTGTCCCAGAACTACTGGTGGCCCCAGATGTCCTGGTATATTGGGCCCTACACTAGTACATGCAATCTCTGTCTCTGGACCAAGCCCCAACACCACCTTCCCTCCAGCCAGCTGCATCCTCTGCCTATTCTCACAGAGCAATGGAGCATTGTATTGGTAGATTTCATCATAGAACTCCCCAATGCCCACAGCTATGACACCATCATGGTAGTGGTGGACCTCTATGGCAAGTGAGCACATTTCATCCCTACTCACACCACTTGCTCTGCCATGGGCTGCTAACCTGTACCAGAGGAATGTCTGGAAGTTGCATGGCCTCTCTGATACCTATGTATCTGACCAGGGCCCACAATTTACAACAGACTTCATTCAGGAGCTCTACCAATTACTCAACATGAAGCTGCACACCTCCACTGCCTACCACTCACAGTCTGATGGCCAGACCAAGCATGTAAACCAGGAGCTTGAGCAATACCTCCACCTCTTCTGCAACAAGTGTCAGGACAACTGGGACAAGCTCCTCCCCAATGCTGAGTTCCAGTACAACAACCATGTTCATGCAGCCATCCAATATTCACCCTTTCTCCCAAACACTGGACATCACCCACACATGGGCTTCAAACCCTGGGCCCAACCTTCAGAGAATGAGGCTGTAAACAAGTTTGTGGACCAGATGAAGATTGTGCAAGAGGAAGCCCAGGCAGTGCTGGCAAAGGCAAAGGATGACATAGCATGGTACTACAACTGTGGAAGGACCCCAGTGCCCCAGTACAAGCCTGGAGACCAAGTCTACCTAGATGCCTCCAATATTATGACCACCTAGCCATTGAAGAAGCTCTTGCACTGACAATTAGGACCCTTCATAGTAGAATGGCAGATGGGATCCCTAGCCTATTGACTCTGGCTCCCTATGGAAATGCACCAGCTCCATCCAGTCTTCAATGTGGTCAAACTGACTCCAGCCCCAGCAGACCCTATTCTGGGACAATGCCCAACACCTCTGCCTCCTCCAGTGGTGGTCAACAACAGTGAGGAGTACAAGGTAGACAAGACCCTGGACAGCTGTCTATTCTGGTGGGGACTACAGTACAAAGGCTACAGAATCAAAGATATTTCCTGGGAACCCCAGGAGAACATGCATGCCCCTGGACTGGTCAGGGAGTTCCACTAACAACATCTGGACATGCTGCAAGCTGTCAGAGGGATATATCCCCTCCCCCCAGTGGACCAGGTGATCTGGAACTTTTTCTACCCTGCACATCAGGATGCCACACACTAGAGGGGGGTGTGATGTCAGGAGACTACCCTTTCCAACCTCTGCCCCTGCCTGACACCAACTCTCCTTGCCCATTTCCACTTCCCCAAGGCTCATTCAATGACTCTGAGGTGTTCTACAGGTCTCTGGAGATCTCCAGAGACCCCTGGAACTTTTCATAATCCATCATTGCATACTTTGGCTAACTCCAGTCACCTACACAGTTGTTCCCATGCCTTTACCACCCCCTGATGCACCACACCAAGCAGAGGAGATCCTTAGACTTGTTCTCTTTGGATTCCCCTCTGCTAGGTGATTAGTCTACTATTTGTATTATCTATTACATATCTAATACACTTTGGATTCCCCTCTGCTAGCTGCATAATTTAGCTGTTGCTCCTGGAGGTTGCCCTTACAGCTATGCCATGAGTGCCACTAACCTGTACCAGAAGAACATTTGAAAGTTGCACAGCCTCTCTCATGCCTACATACTGACTGGGGCCTACAATTTATGGCAGACTTCACCCAGGAGCTCTACCAACTACTCAATGTGAAGCTTCACACCTCCACTGCCTACCATCTGCAGTCCAATGGCCAGACTGAACATATGAACCAGGAGCTTGAACAGTAACTCTGTCTTTTCTACAATGAGCACCAGAACAACTGGGACAAACTCCTCCTCAATGCCAAGTTCCAGTACAACAACCACATTCATGCAGCCACCCAGTTTTCACCCTTCTTCCTGGACACCAGATGTCATCTGTGCATGGGCTTTGAACCCCAGGCCTAACCTTTGGAGAATGAAGCCATGAACAAGTTCATGGACCAGATGAAGATTGCACAGGAGGAAGCCCAGGCAGCACTGGCAAAGGCAAAGGACAACATGGCATAGTACTACAACTGCAGAAGGACCCCAGCACCCAAGTACAAGCCCAGAGATCAAGTCTACCTGGATGCCTCCAGTATTATGACTACCCAGCCATCAAAGAAGCTCTCACACTGACAATTGAGACCCTTCATGGTAGAATGGCAGGTAGGGCCCTTAGCATATTGACTCTGGCTCCCTGTGGGAATGTGCCAGCTCCATCCAGTCTTCAACATGGTCAAACTGACTCTGGCCCCAGCAGACCCTATCCTGGGATGATGCCCAGTACCCCCACCTCCTCCAGTAGTGGTCAACAACAGCAAGGAGTACAAGGTGGAGGAGGTCCTGGACAGCCAATTATTCTGGCAGGGACTGCAGTATAAGGTGAAGTGGAAAGGGCTACAGGATTGAGGACATCTCCTAGGAACCCTGGGAGAACATGCACATGCCTGGACTGGTCAACTGATCCTGTCACTGGTTGTACTTGGCTCAATGTTCCTTGTATGCCACCCAGACATTGACAGTGTTCTCATCAGATGGAGGGGGAGTCAGGGATGATGAAGAGGAAGTGGATGTAATAGTGGGGGACATGAGAAGGTAACTGTAATATGCTGAACATGTCCTGACCCCTTTTATTTCCTCCTGGGGAGCTTCTAGTTGAGAAGCCATCACACTTTGTCTTTGATTCCCATGCTACCACTGACTGCTGGAGATCTCCCCACACCTTGAAGGATCTCAACACTGAAAGGGGGGTGATGCCATGACCTGTCCCTGGACTCCCACCTCACCTCTGGACTTTGCCTGACCAAGCCCAGCAAGCCTGGAGCACATCTCCCTCCTTCTCCAACTCTGACAACCTCCCCTACCCTTGGCACCCACTCTGGCAAACCCCAACACTTCTCCAGAGATTCCCCAACACTTTCCCAGCATACTCTGTGATCCCCCTGACCCTCCCTTAGTGTTTGGGTACCCCAAGCCCCCTCCACCCTCCCTGGTGTGCATCATGGTTATGCATCAAGACACTACTCACACCCTACTAGCCAGTCTTGGGATGCCCCAAAAAATTATATCCAAGACCCACCCCATGCAGTCTGGCCTTAGACCTGCAGTCCCAGATGCATTCCCCTGTAGGTACTTAAACTGTAGAGTAGTACTAGTAATGGTAGTCTTGACTTTAACTACATTACCATGTCTGTTTGTCTCTCATGTCTCCATCTCTTTGTTCCATGCTGTCTTGTCTCAATCTCATCTGTCTTCAATCTTATTGGCCCCAATTGTATCAGTTTGTATCTTATCAGTTCCCTTTTCTGTCTTCATCTCTTGCCTCTATTTTCCAAGTCTCATCTTGCCTCATTTTCTCTAAAGCCCCTTGCCTCACCTTGACTTTCCCAGTTACATTCAACTTCCTTCTTATTGCCTTGACTCTTCCTTTCCACTCTATGATCTCCAAAACCTCCTCACACCCTCAACTCAGAATCCAGCCCCTGAGTTCATCTTACTCTTGATATTCCAACTCCAGAGCTCTGTACCATACTTGCTCCTCCTCATCCACTACTCCCACTCCTTCATCTAGTCTACTTGAGTACCCTGGACTTCCCCAGACCACCTTTCCCTCCTTTGCCCACTCAGTTTCACTCTTCCAGAGCTTACCAGAGCACAGGATCATGAGTGTAGATGTTGTGTCTGCCTAGTAAGGGGACTTGCCCAGTGCAGCTGAGCTCCTGTGGTCAGCAGAACCTGACATTGTCCAATCAATCTTTGTGTCATGTTCATGTGCCCAAGTAAACCCTGAGATCATATCTTGCTTCTCAAGCTGGTGATGGTAAATGTGGCATGTTCTAGTGATCCTGGTAATGAAGGACCAGATCAACCATCAAATGGATGGAGCTGGCCTCAGTGAGCATGCTGTCCACATTGTCAATGAAGATTGGATGAGTGAGGGGGCACATGGCAAGGCAATGTTGTTGCACATATCCTGCATCAAAAAAAAGCCTGTTGCTCTGCTGTCAAGCAGAGCAGTGACACTCTGAAGTTGCTGGTGTTCATTGTCTCAATTTCCATCTGTAGCTTCAGGCAATTGGCAGAAGGGGTGGAAACAACAATATATGGTAGGGAAGACAATGTTTCCAAACAGAGATCAAGGGTGTGGGCTAGGAGGTGTGTTCCCAGTGGAGACTTTCACTGGAGGGGGGTTTTGTACATCTGAGGAGGGACTTATTGTTTCAGTCATAGCATCAGAATTTGTGACAAATATATTTGATTCTATGATTAAGGGTGTCAGGATCCCTTGACCCTGGAGGGCTCCTACAGAGCAAAAGAACCACCTGGGCAGACTTGATAGCAAACAAGTATGTGGTTGAGTCAAGAAATAAGATAACTGAGAAGAGTAAACCTGGAATTTGATAGAATGAAGAGAACAAGACAGGAGGATGAACACAAGTAAAAAGCAGACACAATAGGTAATCTCAAGACTGGAGTGTAGCTACAGACTAGGGGACCTTATATAGCTGTAGGATATTACCAAAAAGGGAAGCTGGAAGTGATCTAAGTCAGGTGGAAGTAATCTGAGTTAGGTGGAAGTGATCTAAGTCACAGCAGGAAGTGATCTAAGCTATGAGGAAGTGATCTGGAATCTGTGGAAGTGATCTGGGCCTGTGGGAATGATCTGGAACAGAAAAAGCAGTCCTGGAGGTGGCTCAAACCTGGATGTGGCTGAAACAGGACTGTGGCTGAGATCTGGGGGTGTGGTTGAGATCCAGAAAGATCCTTCAGCCATACTATCAATTCAATTCATGATAGAGGGATGGAGGCTGTCATGGAAGGTTAGGGAGAGTTGTAGGCTATCTTGATATCTGGCCTGTAAGAGGAATGTTGGCCATGGATAATCCAATCCAAGCTTGCCACTCATGACCTGACACTTCTGTCAAGAAACAAGCAACAAGCAGGCCAGCCAGAGGCACAATAAGCAAGGAGTAGGCATCCAACAAGAGGCAAAGGTAAAAAAGGCAAGGCAGAAGGCAAGAGGCTGCACTGACCCTTACAGTCCCACTAGTCAATAGATCCAGAAGGGGTACTATTGTTAGGACTGGGGAATGTTCCATGCCCCAGTCCTCTATACAGTGGCTCAAAAAACTGTCCCAATGTTTTATACTTTTTGAAAGATGACATTGGCATGAAGGATTGGAAGTACCTAAAATTCTGGTTAAATCATGTAAAATGCTATGGCATTGTAGCTACAAATTGTATTTAGGCTTATATAATTTGAATCTGAACTGATAGAGTAATGGCCATTTTAAAACATTCACTCATTGGGACAATTTTTTGAGCATCTCTAATTTTGGTATTTAGTACTTTGTATATCCTCCATTTGCCTTGTTAACTGCTTGAATCCTTCTAGGCATGCTTTCTATCAGTCTTTGGCATACCACTGGTTGTATTTCAACCCCTGCCTTTGCAACCCTCTCCCACAATTCATGCACACCATGGAGAGGTGTCTCATACTGCCTAAGCTGCTCCATGAAGTACTTCCAGAGGTGTTCAATAGAGTTAAGATCAGGGGCTTGGGCTGGCCACCAAAGGACATCAAAGTTGTGGTCTTCAAACTACTTGTTAGCCCTCTTGGAGTTGTGTTTAGGGTCATTGTCCTGTTGAAAGTAGCAGGTACCTCCTCCATCTCCAACTTCTCAAGGCTCTCCTTCATCCCCACCATCTTTACTAGCTTTCCTACCTCATTACAACTCATATAGCCCCATACCATGAGATTATTCCCTCCTCTATGTTTCACAGTGGATGTAGTGGTTCAGTTTGAAATGCCTTCTCCTTGTAGCTTCCACACATACTACTTTCCATTGACCCAATCCTGTTAATCTTTGTTTCATTGGTCCACAATACTCTTTTCCAGTCCTCCACAGTCCAGTTCTGATGCTCTTGAGCCTATTTAAGTTGTAGTTGCTGATGTCTAGCTTTGAGTATAGGAACTTTCCTCTTCATAGCAGACCAATACCCCTTCTCCTTCAGCACATTCTGGACAGTCTGAGGTGAGACAGGGTTGGAAATGATGTTGTTGATGAAATTGGTGGCCTAAACAGCCATATCAAGTCTCCCAGTTGAGATTTGTCAAACAATAGCTTGTTTATTGTGTGGAGTAAGCTTAGTATGACAGCCTCCAAGATGGTTTTCCTTATCCACCTCCAACTCTCTACTAATCCTCCTAATAGTAGATTTTCCTAGACAATTTTCAGCCTCAATCTGATGCAGAGAATACCCTTGAGCAAGGAGAGAAGCACCAGTAGAGCATTTTGCAGGGAGAAGTAGCTTTCATGATGATGTTTGAAGGTCAAGATGTGGTTCAACCAACTCAAATCACTTCCAATGCACATGACTCTGTCAATATTTTCACATGCAACTTACTCTTTATTTCTGACTAAAACAGGGATAAACCTGCAAAATCAAAGAGGCTCAGAAGACTATCCCAATGAGTAAATATTTCAAAATGGTCATTGCTCCATCAGTTTTGATTCAAATTACATAAGCTTAAATGCAATTTGTATCTACAATTCCCTAGTATTTTACATGATTTAACCAGAATTCCATGTACTTCCAATCCTTCATGCTGATGCCATTGTTCCAAAAGTATAAAACATTGGGACAGTTTTTCAGGCCACTGTACATTGGCCTGTGGCTCCCAAGAGATGTCCTCAACACCATATTTCTTTCACTTCACCTTAAATTGCAACTTCCCCAAAAACACCCTGCTATCCTGAATATCCTTCATCTCATACTCCTCATTATTAACAAGAATTGGTAGTGGCAGTGGTTTCAGGGTGATGGCCCAGAATAAAGTCTTTTGGAACTGGGAACAGTTTGACAACATTAAAGACCTGGATGCAGCTAATGCAGACCAGCAGGGAGCTTCAGTTGATATGCTAGTGGCTTTTTACCATGAAGGGACTGAGGTGACAATGCTATAGCTTTTGCAATGACCTTGTAGTTTTGATGTCAGAACTGTCCAGGTACATATGCTTTCCAGGCTTGTTGACTAGGGTTGGTGTCTGACACTGGTCATAGTACCATACTATGTCATCCTTTGTCTTTGTCAGTGCTGCCTTTGCTTTCTCCTGGGCCCTCTTTATCCTATCCACAAATTTGTTCACCAAGTCATTCTTAGAGTGACATGGCTGAGGTTTAAATCCCACATGAGGGTGTTTTCCAGTGTCCAGGAAGAACAGAGTCATCTGAGTGAAAGAATGAATCTGGTTGTTGTACTAGGACTCTGCATCTGACAGGAGCTCATTCCCCCAGTCATCCCTCTCATTACAAAACAGGCAAAGTGTAACAGATTGTCCATTACCATATTAGTTGTTATTATTCTTACTGTCTTATGGTAGCTTCACATGATGCTACCTATAAAATACTTTTATGTACTTATGTAAGGCCACACCTTACTTCATACTTTGTAGACAGACTATTCACTGGTTTTGTGTTATGGAGTGTGAACTGTAAGCTGTGCACATCTTAATAGAAATGTTATATTTTCTCAACATAAATGAGTGGTTACTCATTTGCAAAGCAGAAGTTGAACTTTGGACAATAGAAGTTCACTGCCACATGTTGTGATCAGAACATTAAAAATTCCAACATTCACCTGCCTCAATGGGCAATGTGGTGACCATGGAGGATCAGGTGTGCAGACCTTGTCTGAATCAGAGTTTGATGGAGCATTACTGAGTGCCCCATATGAAACAGTGGATCTTGCCATGTCAACCCATGGCATGGCAAAAGAAAGCAGTGTGATGCCAGGAGGGCTGCCAGCAGCTACTCCCATTCAACCACAATATGATGGTCAGACTGGCATCCCCACTGAGGGTATGAGAGTGCTCTCTACTCAATCATATCCAAAGGTAGAGTTGAGTAACATAGTGGTGTCAGTGGGCAGAGGGCATAACCCTGTATATGTGCCTACTGTGTTACAAGTGGAGGGTTTGAGACCCTTCCCTGATGTCATGGGAAGTCAGCCTCACCCCTTGGCAGGGAGTATCCTGGTGAGGAGTGCTGGTGATGATCCTCACAGGTCCCATGGCTCTGTACAATTGCAAGCTGGATCCATGCTGAATGTACATGCATTGGAGCCATTTGTGTTCATCAGGACAATTCCCAAGGATGACAGAGACACCTCCAATATGGATGGTGAAGCACTCCTCAATGACATCCTCCATAGGAGGGTGTTGGTGTTCTGGCAGAACCAGGTTGAGGTCCTGAAGACCTCAACCCAATGGCACCTGACTGCAAGAATAGTCAAGCATATAGCTATTCAGCAATCCTTGGGTGATGGGATTAACCTGACCAATCCAGTAAAGTTCATAGACCTTTACATTCTTTTTCTTGCACAGGAAGTCCCTGAGTACCTCCAGCAGAAGAAGCTACAAGGATCTAAGGCATTGTCTGCAATGCCTTCACCAATCATAGGTGGGGACAATGAAGCCCCACTATGTCCCCTCAACAAAGTGTTGACTCTACTGCAAGTGCTACAACAGGTAGGCAAGATGCCAAGTGATTTATGCAGTTAGACAGGCTGCAGTAGACTATCAGAGACAAGCTATGTTGGGCACCATTGCAGTGCCCAACTTGGCTTTGACAGAGGCAGGGTCAGTTATGACTGTTGAACAGCCCATCATGTGATATAGACCTGCTGAGTCTATGCAGAGGGTGCTGACTTGGGATAGAATCACCTTGCAGTGATTCTGCAATGATGACATGGAGGACTTTGGGCAGCCCTATGTTGAAGACCAGGGAGTCATGATCTAAAGAAACACCATGTATGATGTCTGGCTGGAAGGATACATTTCACCTGAATATACCAGACCTATCAAGGCAGAGGAATGAGGAACTTGCTCCCCAATGGGCAATGGCTATGGAGGGGCTGGTAGCAGTCTTGCAGTGCACCAGCAGCAGACTGGTCAGAGAGGGAGTAGCCCTCCAAGCCAGTCTGGCTATGATAGAAGAAGTGGAAGTGGCCCAGGAAGGGACTCACCTGGAAGTGATTGCACTTCCCTGCCACCCTCTAGGCCATATCATAGACCATCCAGTCCAGGAGGGAGTGGAGGACCCAGAAGAGGACCACCTGTTCCTGGTCTCAGACCATCACCACCCCCAAACAGGGGCCCACCCAATTCTCAAGGGCTAGATAATGGCCCACCCAGGAATGGGAATGATGTTCTGGGGACTGGGTCTGGATGGAGGAGGACTACAGTCCTCCCCAAGAGACAGCCATGACAGTTTTCTATGCCACTGCAACATTGTGGACACTTTGCCACTCTAGGAGTGGAAGAAGCCCAAAAGTATCACTACCAGACAATGAATGATCAGCTAAGGGTAGTGATGAAACAGCTGCTTGCAGTTTGGCTGGCTATACCAGACAGACTGAAGCCAAGGAGGAGTGATCTGTCAAAAATGATCACCCCATATTCTGGATCAGCCAAGTTCAGTGAACTTGAAGACTGGCTAATGAGTATCTGCATGTTCTACACAGTAGCACAGTATGGTGGGGATGGGCATGAACGGGAGAAAGTCCTAATTCTGATGGACTTTCTGGCAGCAGGCACCCTGAAGTGATACCTGCAACATGTAATTCATGTCAACAGGGCCCAATCCCACTAGAAATTCCAGGATGTAATCCTTAGACTATACAACCAATTTGTTCAGCCCTTGATAATGCAGGATGTCCACAATGCAGTATATGCCATCAAAGAGAGAGTGCAAGGCTTCTATGATGCCTTGCTTGACCATGCTCAGAACATGGCTGTCTTCCCCAATGAATTCACTATTTGTGAGTGATTCTTGAAGGGGATACCCTCCAATATGCTGGTGGTGCTAATACATGATGGTGGACTTGCTCCCAAGGTGAACACCATTGAGAAATTTGTTTCTGAAGCTAAGGCCTACAAAAACAGCAGAAAGACTGCAGCATACTACTTAGAGTGCAGCAGAAAAACTTGGTCAGGACACCTACAGTTGTTAGCAGCAGTGCAGTCTCTGATGCTTGAGACTGCACTGGCTAAATAGGTGGAGCTGGCAGGACTGCAGCCCTGCCTACATTCAGCTAGACCAGCAAGGAGAAGCCATGCATGCATGGACATAAGGCCCATGCCTCCTCAGGGTAGTATGGGGCAATGCCCAGCTCATCCTGGGGGTGCAGTGCAGGTGGCAAGAAAGCATCTTGCCACAGGGAGGAATGTGGTGGCTATATCCTTGGGTCACCCAGGCAAAGATGCTAGGCAGTCCACAACTTGTTACAAGTGTGGAAAGCTCAGTCACTTTGCCCAGGAATGTTGGGAGCCAGCTAAGCCAGCTCCCCATGCATTTGTGAGGGTGGTGCATACAGCTGCCCTATCAGATCTTGATGATGCCAATAATGAGCAGAAGGAAGAAGCAGGAGGTTGTGATGACAAGCTCATGGCTGAGTCCAATGGGACTCAGGCTGGGGAGGATGAGTATGTTGAGTTAGAAATGTATGAGAACAAATGCTACACTTGGGGTAGTGACAGTGAAGGACTTTTTGCCCTCACTGAAGTTCCTACTATGGAGCATAAGGCACCTGAACCAAGCAATGCAGTTTGTATGCAGAAGGTTGTCACTTGGGTGGAGGTCAATGGCCACAAGGTGTGGACATTGTGGGATTCAGGGAGTACAACTTGGGATTCAGGGAGTATGACTTCCAGGATCACACCACTGTTTGCCCATGTGGCCAAGATACAGGTGGCACCCTTGGCCACATTGATCACCCTGCAGCTTGGAACAATTGGAAGTCACTCCATTGTGAACTATGGAGTCCAGGCAACTATGTCCCAGGCAAATTCCATAATGTCTATGTGGACATTGCAAATCTTGATCACTATGACATGATTGTAGAAACACCATTCATGAGGACACACAATGTCCTCTTGGACTTCAAAAAGAACCAGGTGGTCCTTGCTGGAGTAGTGACTCCAGCTCATAGGTTGGAGCTGAAGGATGCAGATGGACAGGTGTGGTGCTTCTGTATTATGAAAAAGTGGTGTGATGAGCAACACTGACTCAATGGTGGACCCAGGCAGCCCACCATGGAAGAGACAGCGGATGAGGATGAGGTCTGGATGGTAAACAGCCTGCCTGTTGACCATCCATTGCTGCTGGTGTTAGAGGAAGAGTATCAGAGGAGTACTCTTCAGGAGGAGGGGAGAGAATGTCAGAAGAAGCAGAATGATCCTTTGCCAACAAGGGAACAACAGATTTGGGATTGACCAATCCCAATGCTGACCCTTGAATGGGTGTATGACCCGCAGATGCCCCAGGAGTGGAATCAGGTCATAGTAGACCTGATGTGGCAAAAAGGGGTAAGGAGGTCAACCCCTGCCATAAAAATGTACAGAATGGCTGCAGAGGATGAAGTGTCTGAGCCTAGCAAGTTCAACTACTCTGGACTGAAGCCAAAGGCAGGACAGAATATTGTCCTGCCCAGCTGAATATATCAGATGAATCAGAAATCCATCTGATGGCCTTGCATGATAAGTAGACAAGGATGGTGCAATAGTCAAAGCTAGCTAAGGACAAAATGCAGATAGAGGGAAGACATGGCATCCCAAGCTGACAGAGGACAATAATCCTTGCCTTTGGCAGCAGTGGTATGATGAGTTTCAGCACATTGTCAATTGTATGAAGGAGGAACTTCCTTCATGGCATGAGGTCAACCATGAGATCA
Source organism: Termitomyces sp. DKA64 (assembly GCA_017657295.1). Classification (NCBI taxonomy): domain Eukaryota; kingdom Fungi; phylum Basidiomycota; class Agaricomycetes; order Agaricales; family Lyophyllaceae; genus Termitomyces; species Termitomyces sp. DKA64. The sequence continues at coordinate 10,244 of JAGGAV010007853.1, read as the reverse complement.
ATCTCATAGATGAGACCAAACAATATTTGTACTTCATGCTGAGGTGACCAAAGTCACTTCAGCAGCAATTGTGGAACAAAATTGACTGCTATGTACAAGCTAAATGGTGGGAGCTGTGTGTGGCTGATCAGGCTGCACCATTATTGTGCATTCTCAAGAAAGATGGCTTGCTGCAGATGACATTAGATGCTTGTCAGTGCAATGATATACAGTGAAGGACATAATGCCCTTACCTGACCAGGAGGTCATTTGGGAAGATGTTGCCTGCACCACCAGTGAGGTCAAAAATTGACCTCACCAATGTGTATGAGCAAGTGAGGATATGTACTTTGGACACACCAAAAACTGCATTTATGACCATCACTGGTACATACTGTAGTAATATCATGCAGATTGGCAACTGTAATGTGCCAGTGACATTTCAATGGCTAATGACATCCATCTTCAGGGATGCCATCAGGAAATGGATGCATATGTGCTTAGACAATATATTTGTCTTCTCACATTCTATTGAGGAGCATGAACAGCACCTCAGAGTAGTCTTTGAGAGACTACATAAGAACAAGCTCTACCTCAAGTGGAAGAAGCATGAGCTGTATGCTGAGTGCATAGAGTGCCTTGGCCATGTTATTGATTCACAGGGTATACACCCTGATATGAATAAGTTGAATCAGATTCAGTGTCATGACCCACTCTGGGACCTCCAGAGTCCCTCCTTGCATCTCCAGAGTACCCACCAATGCCTCCTTAAACTTTGCCAACCCTTGTCCACCATCAGCAGCCACCCCAGCAATCTCCAACATTCTTCAGCAAGCCCCAGTGACCCCCAATGGACCCCAACCACATTACCTGTGGACCCCATCAAACCCTCAACCCCTTCTGAGCTCCTGGACACCTCTGTTAACACACCTGACCCTGGCACACATCCTTGACTTGCCCCTGTGACCTGCCCAACTACCTCAGAACATTCTGATGACTACAGTGCAGCCCATGCTCTTATCAGTACCCATCATTGCATCACCACAGCCCACACTCACATCAGTTCCCCATCAAAACATCACTGCAGCCTGCCCATGAATCAGAACTGACACCTGTTGACCCAGCAAGCCCCACCATGAGACTTGCAACTCCCAGAGAATTCCCCATAGTCAGTATTAAGTCATAGGATAGTATCTGTTACTCTAGTCTTGATATTACCTGAATAACTATTATGTTTCTTGTGTTTCCATCTTGTTCTTCCATCTTGTTAGTTTTGATCTTATCAATTCCAATCTTATCAGTTGCCTTTCTTGTCTTGTCTCTGTCTCATGTCTCTTATGTTTGACTCTCTCTCTATTGCCTCTGATTCTTCCTTTCAACTCCATGATCTCCAAAATCTCCCCATGCCCTCAACTCAGGATCCAGTCCCAAGTTCCTCTTTGTTCTTGATATTCCAACTCCAGAGCTCAACACCATGCTTGCTTCCACTTGCCCACTACCCATCTACCTCTGTATAGTTCACTAGAGTACCCCTGGACCTATCTGAACCTCATTTCCTTTACCTCATACTCCTTGTTTCACTCTTCTGGAGCTCACCAGAGCATGGGATCATAGACATTGTGGCTGCCTAGTAAGGACTCACCCAGTGCAGCTGAGCCCCCATGGTCAGCAGAACCTGACATTCAGGAGTGGTGCACTCCCAGAACTTACAACAATATCCAACAATTTGTGGGGTTGGTGAATTACATCAGGAATTTCCTACCCAATATATCTGTGTATACAGGTCCACTAATGGCCATGACACAAACCAGGTTGCCATTTCATTGGCACCCTATTCACTGGCAGTGTTTTGACATGATCAAGTAGATCTGTGCCAAAACTCCAGTTATTTGGCCCATAGATCCATAACATGAGGTTCCTATATGGCTGATCTGTGATGCCTCAAAGACAGGTGTTGAAGCAATGTATGGACAAGGACTGAGCTGGCAGAAATGTTGGCCAGCTGGGTTCATGTCCAAGAAGTTCACTAATGCATAGCAGAAATATGCTGTGCATGAGTTAGAGATGCTGGCTATCTTAGAAGCTCTCCTGAAATTGGAGGATAAGCTCCTAGGATACCAAATCTGTGTAATCACAGATCACAAAGGACTTGAGGTTTTTAAAACTCAACAGAACTTGTCTCTGCATCAGCAGCAATGGATAGTGGTAATAATAGCAAGGGAGATTATCAGTGGTCCCAGAGCCTTGAGAGCCCAGGAGACATAATGCTGGGTGAGGCCATACTTGAGATGGCCCATAGTCTGCAACCAAAAGAGCAGTCAAATGGAGAGTTTACTTCTCATGTCTAGGCCATGTATGGCAAAGACAAGCTCTTTGCCAAAATGTTGAGCTGGCCACAGGACTATAAATTGTTTTGGCTGAAAGGCAAGCTCATTTGAATGACCAATATCATGGGTCATGAGTTACTGTGTATGTCATGTTCTGCTGACCCAGGGGCTCAGCTACACTGGGCAAGTCCCTTACTAGGCAGACATGACATCTACACTCACAATCCCTGGCTCTGGTGAGCTCTGGAAGAGTGGAAACAAGGTGGGCAAAGGTGATAATGGTGGTCCAGGGAGGTCTGGGATACTCCAGTAGGTTATACAGAGGAGCAGAATGACAGGTGAGTGGGGGACAAGCACAGTACAGAGCTCCAGAGCTAAGATATCAAGGGCTCAGTGAACTTGGGGTTGGACTCTAAGTCAAGGGTGTGGGGTTTTGGGGATTCTATGGGTGAGGAGATAGAGTTGAAATAAAGAAGATGGACATAACTGAGAGTCAAAACAAGGCAAGAAACAGAAGGGGATGAGACAAGATGAGACTTGGGAAACAGATGAGAGACTGGAGACAAAAATGGAAACTGATAAGATCAAGACTGATAAGATTGAGACAGATGCAATCAGGAAATGATAAGATTCAATAAGACAATATGGAACAAGGAGACAGAGACACAAGAGACATAACAAACATGAGAACATAAATAATATCAAGACTACTCTAACTATTACTACACTATGGTTTAAGTACCTGTGGAGGGAACTCCTCTGGGACTGCAGGTCTGAGGTCAGATCATGCAGGTGGGTCTTGGATACAGTTGTTCAGGGTGTCCCAAGACTGGCTAGTTGGGTGGCAGTATTGTCTTAATACATAACCATGGTGCATGCTAGGGGAGGGTGGAGTCACCTGGACACTGAGGAGAGGCCAGGGAGATCACAGAGAATGCTGGAGAAGCATTGGGGTTTTCTGGACAAGCCTTGGAAGTTGCCAGAGCAGGTACTGGGGGTGGGGAAGTGTTGTAGGGGTTGGGGGCAAGGGGGGATATGTTCTGGGCTTACTGGGCTGGTTTGGGGGAGGCCTAGGGTGAGGCAGGGGTCTAGGAACAGGTTGTGACATCACCCCTCCTTCAGCATCAAGACCCTTTGAGGCACAGGGACATTTCTAATGGTCTGTGGTGGTGTGGGAATCAAAGTCAAAGTGCAGTATCTTCTTCAACTAGAAGCTCCCTGAAAAAAAAATAAAAGGGGCCCTGACATGTCCAGTGTATTGCAGTTACTTCCTTATGTCTCCCCCCACTATGCCCACTTCTTCCTCATCATCTCCAACCCCACCCCCCTCTGACAAAAATGCTGTTGATATCTGGGCAGCTTACAAGGAGCATTGGGTGAAGTACAACCAGTAGTAGGATTGGCATAGGGTGGATGCAATGTACCACCACCATGAGTATCCCTGCTTTGGAAATGAAGATTGCTGACCCTTCCACCAGAATTGTCCCTTGCCATAGCCAGACCTTCCAGAATTCCTCCCCTAGCTGGGAGCTCTAGCCCCAGGCCCTTTGACTTGTGCCCCCAGGATTGTGCTGGGACCAGGCATGGCACAGGTTGTCCCCAAGGCTCAGCAGATTGCACAGTTGGAGGTGACCATGGAGCATTTTGCAGAGGCTGTGGGGAGAATCCAGGGGCCCCCTACTCTAGAGTGGTGTTGGGTGGAAGTGCCAGTAAGTTCTTCTGGGGTGTCAGTCCCTGTTCTGGCTGACCTGCCCATTAGTGTGCAACCTGTGCCTATCAGGGAGAGGCCTGTGAGTTCAAGGAGCCAACATTGGGCTCCCACAGGGACTTGGTGGTTTGCCTTCTATGCCATGCAAGGCATGAGAAGTGTTCCATCTCATGGAATTGGCAGGTGGCCTGCATAGCCACAGAGCAGGGATGGGAGGCAAGTTGGGTGGCCAAACAACTGGAGGAGGGGCAGTGGGGCAGGTTGTCAGGGCAAAGAGAGGGGTCATCACAGGCAGGGCCATTGATCCCAGAGGGTGGGAAGGGTGGAAGGCAGCCTACAGGGAAGGTGGGTCTGCCCCAGGGAGGGTGCAGGGAGGCAGGTCCATCAGTGTGGGATAAGGGCAAATGGAGAGTGTCCCCACCCCCAGAGGCTGGGCCAAGCAAGAGGTCCTGGAGGGAGGTCACAATGGTGGGCCCCTCTGGCTCACATATTTATTCACCCAGGTTGGGGGTGCTTGTGGGGTTGTCTGGAATCCTGTCCTGCACCAGAGGATAGTGGAACTCAAGGGGCATCTGGTGGCACAGGGGGAGGAGCTCTGGGGGGGTAACATCCTTCTTCATCCCTGGCCAAAAGTAAGTCTGGGAAATCAGCTGGAGGGTCTTATGCATTCCCAGGTGTCCCTGGAGCTTGTGGTTGTGGTGCTATTGGAGAATGTTGAGGTGGATGGACTTGTGGTCTGGAGTGTATATTCAGCCATCCCAAAGTAGGAGTCAGTGGTCCAGAGACAGTGTAAAGGCAAGGTCAGGGTGTGGGGTGTCAGCAAAGCTATTCTAGGAGTTGTGTTGAGTGAAGTAGGCATCTGAAGGAGCATTTTGGATTTGATGGAGAATTCCTTCTTCATTCATAATCAGTATGACATAAAGATGTTCAGGGGGGATTACCATGTGGTAGTTCAAAGCACTCCATTCAGTCTTTTGGGTAGATGTCTGGTCTCCAGGTGAGGGCATTGGGTTTTGCTCTGAGTCATCCTGGGCAATAGTGGATGGTGAAGTCATACTCAGACAGTGTTTCTGACCAGCAGGCTTGTCATTGACTGAGTTGCTTGGTGGTCATGAAGTACTGCAGGTTGTTGTGATTCAAGTAGACTTGTATGTAGTGTGGAGTTCCCTCAAGGTAGGCCCTCCACTGCCAGAAGGCTTTGATGATCATGAGGAGCTCCTTGTCATAGATGTTATAATTGAGCTCTGCAGGAATCATCAAATGGGTGTAGAAGGCAACAGGACAGAGATCCTTGCTATTGGAGCTCATCTGTGAGAGTATTCTGGCAATGGCATAGTCAGAGGCATTGCATTTGAGGATGATAGGGAGGGCAGGGTCAAAGTGGTAGAGGATCAAGGTGGAGGTGAAGGCCTTCTTCAGGAGAGCAAACATGCTCTGGCACTTACTATCTCAGTCCCAGGGAATGTCCTTCTGGGTGAGTCAGTTGAGAGGTTTTGTAATGCCAGAGTAGTTATCAATGAACCAGTGGTAGAAATTAGCAAAACCCAAAAAGGACTGTACCTCCTTAATGTTCTGGGGCAGGGGCCAATTGAGAATGGCCTCTACCTTCACCAGGTCCATTCATGCACTGTCCAGAGTGATGATAACCCCTAGATACTCAACCTTGGTGGTGTGAAAGGAGCACTTCTCAGGTTTGGCATGGAGGTGGTACTCCCGGAGTCATTCTAGGATGCATTGGACATGACCCCAGTGTTCTTCCAGGGAGTTCAAGCAGATGAGGATGTTGTCCAAGTACACAATAACAAAGATGTCATTCATGTTGTGGAAGATATCATTTATGAAGTACTGGAAGGTGGCAGGGGAGTTCATCATACCAAAGGGCATCACAAGATACTTGAAGAGGCTATAGCAGGTGTGGAAGGCAGTCTTCCATTCATGTCCCAGAGCAATCCAGACATTGTTGTAGCTGGATGGAGGTCTATCTTGGTGTAGACCTTGGCACTGCAGAGATGGTCAACAAGGTAGGTCTATCTTGGTGTAGACCTTGGCACTGCAGAGATGGTCAACAAGGTCACCAATCAGGGGGAGGGGATACTGGTTCTTTTTGATGACTTTTAAGTCCCCAGTAATCCACACAAAGATGGAGGGAGCTGTCCTTCTTCTTGGCAAAAAGGACAGGGGCTCCAGCAGTGGAGATTGATGGTTGGATGAAACCCTTTCCAAGCATGTCATCAAGGTAGTCTTTGAGAGCCCAGAGTTTGACTTCTGATATGTTGTAAATCTTGCCAAAAGGGGGGAGGTGCTGTCTTTGAAATTGATCATGTGGTTATAAGATTGGTGTGGGAGGAACTTCTTCATGCTTTCTTTGGAGAACACATTGGCAAATTCATGGTACTCCAGAGGAACTACTTTGCATAATATTTGTTCCTCTGTCTTCAGAGTCTCAGGTGAGGTAGTGCTGGCATGGATATCTTCTTCCAGAAGTGTTGGGGTGACCTGGAGTTGGAAGGTGGGGGTGCCATCCTACAAGATCCATGCAAAGGGAATGACACTGATGATTTTGATGTTGAGGGCTTCTGGGTTGATGGTGTCAGGCATTGGGGGTGTGGTGGTGGGGGCTGGGATTGTTGGGGTTTGAGTGGGGTAGTTTGGGCCCTTGTACCAGTTGTGGAGAATGTTGGAGGGAAGCTGTTGGGGTGTGCCTGCAGGAGTTTGGGGTGGGGGCACTTCTTCCTCCTCTCCAGAGTCATCCTTAGGAGAGGTGGGGGTTCTGGTGGCTCTGGTGCTGCTGGGGGCCAAATTGGAGTCATTGGGGGAGTAAGGGCAGAGAGTGATGGCAGCTGCCAGGCAGGCTTTGGGGCCAGGGAACTGCATGGTGAGGTCCTTCCAGTCAATGTTGGGGTTGATGTCATGCAGCCAGGGGAGTCTAAGCACAATTGGGGTTGCCTCTGGAAGTTGGATAACAAGGAGGTGGGTCAGGAATTGCAGGCTGTTGTCAAGGACAAGGGAGCCAGAGTGGAATTTGGTGATCCTGGAGGTGGTAGATCTTCTGTCAAATAGCTGTAGCTCCAAAGGCATGTCAAGGGGTTCATGGGGGAGGTTAAGCTGATTGCTGATGAAGGTTCTGGAGGCTCTACTGTCAACAAGGGTGGGGAGGATGGCAGAAGAGTTGCTGAGGTGGGCATTAATGATGAATGATTGTGTGGATCATGAGCAGAGCTACAGAGGGGTTCAGGGGACATTGGGGGTAACTTCCAAGATGTTGTGGATGGGAAGGATGTTGAAAGGAATGGGTCCTAGGCTGGGTGAGTTGTCCCAATCAAGGTGGACAGTGAGACTTGACCAATTGATATGAGGGTTGGTCACTCAGAGCCAGGAAACCCAAGGATGAGGGGGGCAGAGGCATGCAACTTTGTGATTAGTAGCTGGAGGTCTTGCTGTTGTCTGTTGGTGAAAGTGATCCTCATCTCTATGCAGTGAGTGATGTCACCAGTGGAGGTCAGATTGCCATCAAAAAGTTTTAGGGGGATCAGAAGGGGAAGTTGCTAGGGAGGTTGTGGAGCAAGGGCTGCCAGGGATTTGTTGATGAAGTTGTCTGTTGTGCTGCTGTCAGTCAGGGTGGGTATGGAGTCAGGGGAGAAGGGGAGGGTGGTACTAAGGAGGAGGTTGTGGGCAGAGTGTGAGGGGAGGTGTGCTAGGAGGGTGTCCAGAGTGATTACTGTTGCATGGAGGAAAGTATCCAGGGCAGAGAAGATGTCAGAGTCTGATCTGCAATTTAGTGCATCTTCAGGACCTATTTCTGTAAACTGATAGTCACAGTCTTCCCCATTGATGGTGCAGACAACATGTCCCATGACCTGGCATTTAGGGCAATCATTGATGAGATGACCCTGTGCACCTTGCAGAATACATGCCCCTTCCTTCTGTTGGTGTGCCTGGGTTTCTGCCAGGATGTTGATCCAGGGCCAGTCCTTGATCCAGTTGGTGCACAGAGCCTCCTGATTGTCTGTGGGGTCCAGGGGATTGTCCAGGTCTGGGGAATTGTCAGGTCCAGGGTCCAGAGGATCCAGGGCATTGCAGAGATTGGCAGCATTAAGTTAGGTGGGAGGTTGAGGTCCAGGGGGTTGAGTGGTGTTAGCCAGGCCTTGTCTGGGGGAGAACTGGGGTGTGGGGTTAGCAGGCATTGTGGGAGCAGTGGTTTGGAGGTTGTTGGCCATTCTGGGCTGCTAGCCAGGGTTGCCAGAGGGGTTCCAGTTGTTCTGCGGGCCTTGGTTTTTGCTCTGGTCTTCTCAATAGCATTGATCAATCTGGGTGACAAGTGCCTTGTATCCATCATACATGGGCTGCTTGAGTGCAAGGCAAAGGACATCCTTGATCCATTGCAGGAGGGCTCAACAAAGGGCAAATCAGAGGGCATTGTAGTTCCATCCCATCTCATAGGCTTCCTGCTCAAACTGAATGATAAAGGTTGTAAATTGTTTGTTATCATGCATCTGGAGGTTGTACAAATTTTCTTCCACCTCTGCTACAGTGTCAAAGACTCCAAACTTACTGGACAATTCCTGCATAAAGGCAGGCCAATTGGAGAGTACTGGGTTGTTGGGATTGAACCAGAGCAGTGCCATGTAGTGATTGAAGGCAATGCTCTGTAAGTAGGAGGCAGCAAAGGCCACTTGTGAGCTCTCAAGCTGGAAAGTGATGGGCTTAGCTTGGAACATCATAAGACATTGTGTTAAGAATGTCCACCATTTCCAAGAGTCTTGGCTATTGAATGGTTCTGGTTTCTGAATGTTGAGCTTCCCTTCCCAGGCCAGTGTGTTGCATGTGTCATCCTGGGCATTTTGGGTTTGGAGTGGGTGTCTGGCATTGTAGTAGTAATAATAGTTGTTCCTGCCTGTGCTGAGGGGGGAAGTTGTCCATGACTAGGCCTCATCCATCAGAAGGTCTGCCATTGGAAGGCCCACTGCCAGAGTTTCAGCAGGGGTTGGGGCAGTGCAGAAAAAGGAGCTGCTCTGGGGGCTCTGGGGCCAAGAGGCTGTCAGAGGCAGGGTAGGGGGTTGTTATGGAGGGGTGGGGCATATCCCCAGAAGGGGCAGAGGTCAACATGGGGGGGTTGGTCTCTGGGAAGCTTGGGGGCTCCTTCTTGAGGGGCAGGTTTCCTGCCAGGATTCTCCAGCTCATTGATGTAGAAGAAAGTGTGGGTGGAAGCAAGGTTGTCATTGGGAGGAAGGGGGTGGGGAAGTTTCTGGGCAGGGTGCTCAGGTTTGGTGGGCTGGTCCCAGGTGCAAAAGGCACTGGGGATGGAGTTGGCCTGGGGGTGAGCAGAGAGGGCCAGAGTATAAGTGGCGGGCTGGTTGAATAACCTTCTGGTGGGGTTGAGGGACTTTAGGATATTGGATGCAGCATTGAGCTCTGCCTGTTGTCAAGGAATGGGGGCTGGGGCATCAGCTTGAGCCCTGGTGGGTTCTTCTTGTTGCACATGAGGAGCAGGCAGGGTCCAAGGGGTCTTTGAAATGGTGGGGGTTTGAGCCAGTGTGTATTTCATTGACCAGGATGCAGAGTTCTTCTTGGAGGCTGGCATCAATCCCAAGGGTACTCCTGATGTTCTTGGGGAGGGTGCCTTGCTAGTAGCACTCATAGAAGTCCAGGAGGTGATCCACCCAAGTCTCCAGTGTTCCAGAGATGTTCTGGTGTCCCAGGCTGACAAGGAGGGCTCTTGCTCTTTTGGAAAATTTGGCAGGAGCTAGGTGGAGCAAGCAGAGGACCTCATTGCATTGTTGGATGTAGGCTTTGACTCTTTGCTGCCTAGGGGAGGGTGGGGCTTGGACCAGAGGAGCAGCAGAGGGTCAAGGTCAAGGGGGGAAGTATTCATCAAGTTATTCCAGGGGGACCAGGGCTGCAGCAGGGACAGGCTAGGCATAGTAGGGCCTAGGGGGAAAAGCTGAGGGTACTGGGGCCATGGGTGCCCAAGGAGCCAATGGGGTGTTGGGCTGTAGGCAAGGGTAGGTCCCACAATGAGGGGTGGTGCCAGTCTGGAGGTGGGCCCTGACTAATGGATGGGCTGTAAGAGGCAGGATTTGATTCTGGGGCCCAATACCATGGAGTGGCTGTGATGTAGTGGTTGGGCATCAGATAGAATGGAGGGTAGTAGGGGTTGGGTACTGGCCTACCATAATAGTTGGTTAGATAACTGGTAGGCAGATATGCAGGACTGTAGTTAGACATTGGGA
>JAGGAV010007852.1:0-42179 GCA_017657295.1 Termitomyces sp. DKA64 | reverse complement strand
GTCCTCGACGACCTGGGTTGCGACGAGGGCGTTGGCGAGGAGAGCCCAGAAAAAGGCTGCGACAAAGCCGGCATGCACTGCGGTGATGACGACGAGGGCGGTGCTGCCCTGGTGGATGAATGATCCGGTGGTGATGGCGTTGAGGGGGAGGGTGATGGCGTAGATGGTGAGGAGGGATCTGAGCTCGATGCGGCCGACGGCAGCCTTGCGCCTGTGGGTGAGGCAGACGAGGACGAGGGTGACGCCGAGGGAGACGGCACAGGCGATGTAGTTTGCGATGTTGCCCAGAGGCGCAGGCGGGATGAAGCATTTTGGGTTGATGCCGACGCCGGCAGAGACGGGGCGGTCGTGGAGGACGGCGGCATTGCCGGTCCGCAGGAGCTGGCGGTAGAAAAGATTGCACCACGGATACGACGGCACCGACGAGCACAGCGCCGCGAAATCGCCGAAGCGAGTCATCGTTGCGCACGCCGACGACTGTTGGTTCAAGGTGACTTTGCCAGCACGTGATGCTACTCATGGCAGCGAACTGACCGCAGCCTCCGATTCGAAAGTTATGTCTCCACCGTTATCGCTGGCTGGATCACTGGAGATCACTCCTCTTATCAAACAAGCTGACATTGACCTTGTCGGTGCATTCGATTCAATCGACATGTCTGCCATCGCGTCAATCGGTGCTGAGCTCATTGTCGGCGACAAAGCTACTTTGATTGATACAATAAGGTTCCAATGTCATCCCGTGGGAGCTGGAGGTAAAAATATACCAAGGTGTTGCCCCATCGCAATAACAACAGGAAAAAAAAATTACCCTATGCAGATACAAGGACGCGAGGAGAACAAGTGGAGCCTCGATCACCGCCCGAAAATCGATCCCGCTTAACCAAATTTATCTAGGTCTAGGACGTAATCCTCAATCCGAACAACGTCCAAAAGATGTAAACTGAAAGAGAACAATACCGCTTGTCTCCTTCGCCGCCACAAGCCCCGATTCCACGCTTTCTCCAAACCTATTTCTACTCCTCCAACGAGAACAATCACCACTTTTCCAATGCGATCCCACCTCTCATTCATTTTCATTTTCATTTCGAGCTGGTCTCTTCTCATTCCCTGCTGCATCGCATCTATCATTCCTCCCGAGCGCTCAGGGAGCACTGCCAGAACTCCCAGTACACCATCTTCTCCTCACATCCGTAGACGTCACTTCAAATGCCCACCGGGGTCATACTCCCTTCACCCAAGTGGTATATCCCCTTGCTACGAATGCCCACCCGGGACTTTCTCAAGCAGTATGTACATATATATGTCTTTTATGCAGCCCATCTCATAAAACGATGTCGATCTTCTTTTTTTTTCATTTTACCCCTAGCACTCGGCTCTACAAAATGCACACCCGAGCAGCTATCCGCATCCAACCCTCCCTGTCCGACGACGACGAATTCCACATCCAGCACCACCAACACATCTTGCACAGCCTCTCCCAATATCATCGACATCAAACGGAACCTGGCGACTCCAGAAACATACCAACCGCCCCCTGCTTCGACATCCCAGCACACATCCTCATCCAAACGTTCCAACATCCGACCACCCCGATGCACGATCGCAGGGCAAAAACCCTGTCCGTTGTACAGTGCCGCGGTCGGACGTACGCAGTCCGTGCTGTTGGGCTATGAATGTATAGATGTCGTTAACAACCTCGAGTGAGTGGGTTTTCCAAAAAAAAAAAAGCACACACACACTTCATCGTCTTTCTAGATCGTGTGGAGGCTGTGTCGACCGGTCATATATGAATCCGTATCCGAATGCGTACTCGCCGGGAGGCTATCATTATCCTCGAGACTGCAGTATAATTCCCGGCGTGGACACGGTGAGTTGTGTGGATGGGCGATGTCACATCGGTGCGTGCGGCGGTCCTCTGGTTTTCTTCTTCTTGACTGATAACGCGCAGAATCCTGCCAACACGGATTCATCCGGTCGCATGATAACCAGGACTGCATCCCGATCGAAACATGGTCGAGACTCATGAGATACCGCGCTCGAATTGGGGTCTGACGACGTACATATCTTCTCCTCTTAGTTATACGCATGCATTCGTATAAATCTGAGTCCGTAACTGACAACGTCGTGCAGTGATGTTTGTATTTATGGACTTTTTAACCAGTAGGGCCTATACGATACGAGTCGTAACCGCTCAAATATCATCCAATCCAGCATTAACTGGTTCTTAATACACCTCAGAGTGCCGCGATAACTCCAGTCCGAATGCACATCGCGGAACCGCTGCACCCGAGCACGAGTTCCAAGTACCATAATCCGTACCCATGCCGAACGCCTTGGGATGACAAGCGTTGGCCTTACGTTACCTTACTAACCGCAAAGAGATAACTTGAAGATGATCCTTGGCCTTGAAGCGAGTCGAGTTCCATGGCCGGGCATGATGTCAGTCAAGTCCAATTCCTTGGCTGGGCATGGATGTTAGTCAAGTCCAACGACCCAACGACCCAGCGACAGCTCATCTCATACAAACCCCCAGTCGTCAGAAATCTGCACATGAAGCACCGTCACGTCATTGTTATCTCCACGTCGATTTACGGCTTACTGCTTATGTCGGATCAGACCTTTTGTGGAGGGTTCTTTGCAACTCGGCTGCGAACGACTACCGGGGATAGATTCGATGAGTTTCTTTCTCCCTAAGCAATCTAATCATTATGTTCAGGCAGTACGTCCTCGATACATAGGACGGCCAACACCCAGGTCCCCTACACGACATCATTCGAGGGGGGGGGGGATATGGGCCTTATTGGTCCTTGCCTGCATAGTTGAAAATCAAAAATAAAAAAAAATAAAAACGGCGCGCCCGTGTTCGAATCGTACATCCCCATGCCATGCAACCTTTCGGCACGGATTCCTCCCGTGTGACATCGCGCGTTGAGCCAGCTTGACCTCTCTATAGAACGAGACTAACGACGTAGTAACACGGGTGGGCGTGGGCCGCCTAGTGAGCGGGGCAACAGGGAATCATCTCGGAATAAGCTAGGTTAGCACGTATCTATATCAATGCGCTTTCGTGAACCCAAGAGATTGAAAATTCGTGACTGGAATTGAATACTTGATCTTCTTCGTGCACTTCTTGCAAGGAAATATCTCGATTGGGTGAGCGTACCCACTTAGGAAGGAAATAATGCCCAGGCATATTACTGTATCGTACACCCTACCAGGTCTCGCGAACATCGCTTCGTTGCTACCTCCGAGTTCTTCAGCGTGTCGAATGTCATTCTTTCCAGATTCCGACGACCTTCCGCCGGTCCAGCTGACATGTATGTCAAGTTACACTAATGCATCTGGTTCCGATCTCTAAATGTATTTTCCCCCACGTTGTGTTATTGCTGACTTCATTTTGGGTAAAGACATTCTTTCTGCACTGTTTTGGAAACCAAGCACTCACGGGCCTCCTACCCAGTGATTGGGAAGCACGACGTCTTCACAAACCGGCTTTTCCATCTGTCTCATGGCACACGCCTCCACGCTACTGTTTCCAGACTGTAATATTCAAGCTCTTTCGGCTGGTTCCCACCATCCTCTAGTGAGCTCAGACATTCCAGGCGAGGTGTACTTTTCCCACATCGCTTACCAGAAACGAGATCCCGATCGTCAGCGCATTGAAACCTCGGATGACTGCACATTGGGATCTCTCGTAACGCCTCCCGGTACCGCTGCCTTTCGCGCCCAGTTTTGGATATCTTGGCACTTGTGCCGTCCAATCCAGAACTTACAATTTCGCAGGTTTTGGCTTCGGGTGGGACAGGACACCCTCAGGATAGATCCCTTCTATGGCAGATAGCTGAGTCCTAGTATGACTAGCAGACCCCTTGGCGCGGGGTCTCTATTTTGAACGTGAAATTTTTGGGTTCAAGAAAGAACTCGACGTATCCCCGGGACGCATCACGGACCTATATCGAAATGAACACATGGTTCCTCTCGTGTCGAAATTTCTACTTTCATTAGCCACACAGAGCCACTAGCAGAAAATAAAGTTTCGATGCACGATACCGTGTTTCAGTCAGAGGGCCTTGTATAAGAACTAAATGGTACATTGCGACACTCATCGTAGATCATCCAGGACTATCACTCCAGCATCATGGTCTCCTTCAAGTCCCTTCTCGCAGTCTACTCAGTGGCTACGTCCGTTACGGCCATGTCACACAGTACTGAGCACGAGCTTTCCCGCCGCATGTTTATTAGTAACAACACATCCGGTTACTTAGACGGCTATTTCTATTCCTTGTGGATGCAGAGCAATGGCGGCGCCACAATGGATGTCCAGACCGGCCACTACAGTCTCACATGGACTGAAGCCAGCCAAAATGTTGTCGGCGGCCTTGGCTGGAAGCCAGGAAGCTCCCAGTAAGCGAATACACCAAGATGAACCAACCCACCGACTCTGACTCCAATGGATTTCAGAATTATCAACTATAGTGGTAGCTTCAATTCGCCTGGAAACGCCTATCTTTCCGTCTACGGATGGACTACTAACCCACTCATCGAATACTACATCGTCGAGACCTATGGCACCTACGACCCCGGAACCGGTGCTACGTATCTAGGCAATGTCACCTCCGACGGCGGAACATACGACATCTACCACACCGTGCGCGTAAATCAGTCCTCGATCCTTGGAACCACCACTTTTGACCAGTACTGGTCTGTCCGCCAGGCGCACCGTGTCGGTGGAAGTGTCAACGTTGCCAACCACTTCAGGGCTTGGCAGTCCCATGGATTGACCTTGGGCACACACGACTACCAGATTGTCGCTACAGAGGGTTACCAAAGCAGCGGATCTTCCTCCATCTCAGTCTCTTCCGGAGGCCCTGCCGTTGCGGGAACAGACCCCACTCAATTCTGAGATTTATTTATTTCGTTCTAATATCATCATGCAGCTTGCCTGTAAATGCTCAAACTGTATGCAGTCCGTGTTGCTGGGCTATGAATGTATAGACATCGTTAACGAGCTCGAGTGTGTTTTCCAAGAAGAAAAAACACATTTTCGTTGGATGGTAGGTCGTGCTCACATAGGAACACAAATACAAGTACGTACTTGCCGGGAAGTTATCATTATCCTAGAGGCTGCAGTATGATTCCCGTATGGACACGTTGAGTTGTGTGGGATGGGCGATGTCATATCGATGTGTGCGGCCGGCCGTTTCGCTTCCAGAATCTTCTTCTTGTTCTTCTTCTCTGATAAAGCGTAGGACCCTGCCAACACAGGTTCATAGCACGGTCTTATCCGGTCGCACGACAATCAGAACTGCGTCCCAATCGAGACATGTTCAAGGCCCATGAAATACCGCGCTCGAACCAGGTCTGACGACGTACATATCTCCCGCTCTTAGCTATACGTTATATGCACGCATTCGTATGATTTCGAGTCCGTGAATGACCCTGTCGTGCGTTCATATCTGATGTTTGTTATGTGTGGACTTTTTCATTAGGCACTCGGGCCCATACGATACGAGTCGTAACCGCTCAAACATCATCCAATCCAACATTGACTGGCTCTATATACACCTCAGACTGCCGCAATAGAAGATGATACGTATATCCGGTCCGAATGCATCGAGCGCTAACATATCCGTACCTCTACTAAACCTCTTGCAATGACAAGCATCCGCCACAAAGACGAGACGGGCCTTAGGCCCTTGGTTGAGTAGGATGTTAGTTAGGTCCAATGACCCAAGGACAACTCATCTCATACAAAACCCCAGTCGTTAAAAGTCTCTGCATGAGCAACGTCACGTCATTGATCTCCACCCTACTGCCTATGTTGAATCAGACCTTTTGTGGAAACTGCCAAGGTATTGCTCTTTGCAACTCGGCTGCGAACTACCGGGATTCAACAAGTTTTTGCTTTTCCCCAAGCATCCATTCATTATGTTCATCGTGCATTGAGCCAGCTTGACCTCTCTGTAGAACGAGAAGATGTGGTCGGTGAATGTATCCATAACGATCAATGGTCGCGTAATAGTAGTTTTCTCAAAGCAGGTTCATATGCAGGGTGCGGTGTCAACCGACGTAACATAATTTAGTTACTGCGTACAGTCTAGGATAAGAGGGCAAGGTTCGTGACGAGCTCCATGTGACTGCACACTGCGCCACCAGCAAAAGCAAGATGGGGGAGAGGCCTGTATCGAAAGTCAGAAGAGCGATACCAAATGCCAGGAAACAGACCGAACAACAAGATCATGAGATACAGCCACGTCCTGTGCGGTATTTCCTCGTGATACAAAGTAGTGTGATGTATCACGCAGATAAACTTTCGTTCCGAATAGTATAATGATTAAAGTAGCAAGGGCCAATATGATCGACGCCATAGAGATGGTCTAGACAAAGCCTGTTGTTTATGGAACAATGCAGGTCCACCACCTGTTTCCGTACGGCTTTGAGGAAAGCGAATACTAGTGTCCACTTGAGTTGACGAGAAGGTTAGGACAACGGGAACGCGGTCTGGTTCCAACATGTCTAGTCTCTGCTGAGTTCACTGAGCTTAAAGAGGACTGCAAGATCATCAACGACCGAGTTCGAGTGGCATCCACAACTTCAGGGGTGAAGAATGCCTTCGATGATCCGCCGCACAGTACAGTCACAGTGCTCGCAATCAAAACATTGCAGAGGGATGTGCTCATCTTCCCACATCGTTGGATATACAGCAAAAAGAACACAGGATACTTCCTGCAGTGGTAGTCCCGAGACAGAAGCCACTCAGCCCGAGGATAGCCTGATGGACACGTGTAGAAGGCTCGAGAGAAGCATCCCGCAGAATTCTGACGCGCTGCGTTGTGTGGGAAGGATTCGACATACGTGGTTGCGCCGGAAAACGGCGCGCGTAACAACACGGGTGATTGTGGGCTGTCTGGTGAGCGGGACGACAGGGAATATCTCGGAATAAGCTAGGTTAGCATTACATCTATATTGATACGTTTTCATGAACCTGAGAGACCGAAAATTTGCGGTTGAGAACAACCGAGTCTTTTCCGAAAAACATATTGTCACGCGTGACTAAAATTGAATAATTGAGGATCTTCTTCGTGCACTCCTCGCAAGGAATATCTCAATTGGGTGAGCGTTCTCACTTAGGAAGATGCCCAGGCATAATAATGTATCGTTAGACTGAACTAGCGGATCACTGTGGATAGGCCGGCAATCAACACCCTCCCAGCCCTCGAGATGTCATTCTCTGCAGCTTCCGACGCTTGCTTATCGACCTTCCGCTGGTCTAGCTGAAATGTATGGTCAAGTTTCACTGATGCACCTGGTTTCTCATGAATTGATATTATGAATAACAGAGATCGATGATTCTAGATCTTCAAGTGTTTTTCCCCACGTCATGTTATTGCTGGCATCCCAGGCCTCCACGTTACTGTTTCCAGACTGTAATATTCAAGCTCTATCAGTTGCTTCCCACAATCTTCTAGTGAGCTCAGACTACCAGCGTTTTCTTCCAGGCAAGGTGTACTTTTCTCACATCGCTTGTTGCAAAAGAGATCCCGATCGTCAGTGCATTGAAATTTTGGATGATTGCATATGGGGATCTCTCGAGACGTGTAATCCCTCCTATTACCGCTGCCTCTTGTGCATAGGTTAGATATCTTGGAACTTATGCCCTCCAGTTGGTTCTAGCTGTGAAGTGGCCAGAGTAATCGATAGGCCCAATCACGCCGGCATAGTTTGACACCAATTGGTACTTCCAAAGTATATTATATCCTATCCCACATTAGAAATATGTGTCCTACATACCCACCGAGAGCCGCTCGCTGCTGCATTCATCTCCAACGCGTAGTGCTTCGGCTTTCCATAACTAATCCCTGTTCTTGAGCTCGCCTGGCTAGTAATCTGGATCAGGTCCCACTCTGGACAATATTCCTACCATCCGCTCGGCAACCGGTTTCTACGACCATTTGAATCGTGTCGACGCGATTATTTATGCTTCTCGTATTCTGATCTCGAACGTCGAGCCGACTTTAACCTCGAAACACTATAGGACTACTGGTACTTTTTATGAACGCTACACTTGAAAGGCGTCAGTGATCTCTGCTCATCTCTTGAGCCTTCCACGAGTACCGAGCCACCATTGACACAACCCTGATCCTCGTGATTCGAAGAAAGATTGGAACTCGGCGTCCGACCCTTGGAGATGGAAGTGCCGAACACAACCCGCACCGAGATATCCCCGCCCGTCGAGAAATCCAGAACTTGCGAGTTTTTCAAGTTCTGGCGTCGGGCGGAATGGGAAACCCTCAGGATAGATGCCTTCCTAGGCGGATAACTGAGTACTAGTAAAACTAGGACACCTCTTGGCGCGAGGTCTGTCTTAAACGTGAAATTCTCGGATTCAAGAAAGAACTCGACGTACCCCCGAGACGTATCATGACCAATATCAAAATGAACACATGGTTCCTCACGTGTCGAAATTTTTACTTTCATTAGCCGTCCAGAGCCGCTAGCAGAAAATAAATTACAATGCACGATACCGTGTTTTAGCCGGAGGGCCTTGTATAAAAACTGAATGGTACATTGCGACACTCATCGTGAATCACCCAGGACTATCACTCGAGCATCATGGTCTCCTTCAAATCTCTTCTCGCTGTCTGCTCAGCGGCTATTTCCGTTATGGCTGTTTCAAACAGCACTGAGCATGAGCTTGCCCGTCGCATGATTATCAGTAGCAGCACCACCGGTTACTCAGGTGGCTATTTCTACTCCCTGTGGATGCAGAGCAATGGCGGCGCCACAATGGATGTCGAGACCGGCCAATACAGTCTCACATGGACTGCAGCCAGCCAAAACGTTGTCGGTGGCATTGGCTGGAACCCAGGAAGCTCCCAGTAAGTGAATACGTCAGGATGAACCAACCCATCGAACCTGACTACGATGGATTTCAGAATCATCAACTATAGTGGTAGCTTCAACTCGCCTGGAAACGGCTACCTCTCCGTCTACGGCTGGACTACTAACCCGCTCGTCGAGTACTACATTGTCGAGTCCTATGGCACCTACAACCCTGGCAGCGCTGCTACGCTCCTGGGCACTGTCACCTCCGACGGCGGAACATACGACATCTACCACACCGTGCGCGTAAATCAGCCCTCGATCATTGGAACCGCCACCTTCGATCAGTTCTGGTCTGTCCGCCAGGCGCACCGTGTCGGTGGCAGTGTCAACGTCGCCAACCACTTCAGGGCTTGGCAGTCCCATGGATTGACCTTGGGCACACACAACTACCAGATTGTCGCTACAGAGGGTTATCAGAGCAGCGGATCTTCTTCTATCTCAGTCTCTTCCGGAGGCCCTGCTGCTGCAGGCACAGATCCCACCACTTCAGCAATAACCCCTACCTCTTCTACAACCAGCAACCCGTCTAGTACTGGAACCGCAGGAACTGCCGCACACTGGGGTCAGTGCGGTGGTACTGGCTGGACTGGCGCCACCACCTGCGAAGCGCCTTACACTTGCCAGGCAGTCAACTGTACGATCTACATTCTATTCTGAGATTTACTTCATTCTAATATCGTCATGCAGCTTATTACTCTCAGTGCCTGTAAATGCTCGAACTGGATCGAACGACGTAAAGTAAGAGAATAGTGTTATTTCGCTGCAGCAAATTTAACATGTTCGCCAAAATCAGACATGCAGTTGGGGTGGTTTGTACGTTTAGAATTCTACGATTCCATCGACTTAGTAGGCTCGAACAATTGAAAAGAACTTATTCTCCAATAAGCTGTGATATTCAATCGTCAGATGGATTTGCATTCGAAGGCCGAGAGGGCCAGTTTGAAATTCCTCCGCACGCATGGTCAGCTACCCTCATCACTTGGGTTCTATACTCAATCGGATCATTTTTCGAAAACTGTTCACGTTCCAGTGCCGAACCTCTCAACGAAATCAACATTGATAGTTGTTGCTAAGTACAGAATTGTAAATGTCAGGTATCGTCGTCGTCCTCAGTATCCGATGAATCCAGAATACTAGTGAAGGTCGGAATACCTTCAATGGCTCTCTCCACTTGTTCTCTCCAAGTTCGAATATCCTCCAGCTCACAACTACAACACGAAGGATTTGATGTGTGGAAGGTATCATCAAGATTGCGGAGAGACTTTACCCCATTGCCAAGCTTACGCATGATGCACATTGTAGTCTCATCGCCCGTCGGAGATCGGCATCCAGTGCATCCACGCCTCGAATATCCTTTGAAGTAATGATAGGATACCTTACGAGATTCTGAGCGAGTCAAGGCCAATTGGACAACTTTTTCCCATTTCTCGAGATACTTGAACTGGTGATCATTATGAGCGGGCTAACTCATGAATTTTCCAAGAGTCTGATGTACTTACCCATGAAGTAATCCTACTTGAAGTTTTGAATGATTCAACCATCTTCACAGATGATCTGCCAATCAGCAAAGGTGCACACTTGTTCATAAGGTCGTCATTATGGCTTTCCAAAGCATATTCCATGACAGTGTTAGGCCGATCAATAAGATCGTGCGGTAGGGCTTGTCTTTCAACAAGAATATGTCAGACTAGCGCATCACACATCGGCATAACTTACCTTCTGCGTATGCTGCACACCTGAGTTGCGGGATAGACCCCATACGACTCTGCAGCGAGGGAAAGTGGTCCGAGAACGCGGAAATCAAGCGCTTCCAAATCGGGATGAGGAGCAGTCCTAAGAAACTGGAAGAGAACCTCGAGTATCGTCGAGTGTTCAGGAAGTTGCACGGGTCGATCAAGTTGACTGGGTAGAAGATTCTTCGTCCAAGCCTTGATGGCTCCTTCATGTACAGGAAAAGAAGTTTGGTCGCTAGAAACAAACGTGATATAGTTGGTTTCGCCTGTGGCTGATCAACCAACTTGTCAGTCACCGTCATAAACACAACGAGAAAAGCTTACCGGGTTGTGAGGTAAATTCAGGAGATTCCTCGGGTGCTAAAGCGTTAACTTCCGAAGTTTGGAGGATTGCCTTATACATAGCTATCAGCAGACGGTGCATCTTTCTCTGGAATGGAACGGATATTTTACCTGGGATGACGTAGTCGTGTTACCAGGAAAAACAATATCAGCGAAGGTTGGGATTAGTAATATTTCTGCACGAAGTTTAGCGCGCCAAGACTCGAGCAGTTCACGAGTGCCTTGTGGACAACAGGTAGGAATTTCGAACGCAGCGCTGAGGTCTCGAAGTACATTCAAGTCGACACTCAGCTTTGCAATGATGTCCACAACATAGTCATGAAGAAACTTGTTACAATTAAAGCACGAGGATCGAGATATGGATTTTGACGTGGGAGCACTGGAGATGGCAAACCTCCATACCCGGTTCCAGAGAGTATGATATTGTACCTGTTCTGTCGTCAATTAAGGTAGAAAACAGTTAGGAGCATGGCATACCCATGGGATGACGAAACGATCAGGAAGATTCGGAAGGAACTTTTCCAAGGGGCGATCTAGGAGGAAGGGCCCTGCACTAGCGACGAGTTTATGCACGCCATGCTTTAAAGCATGTACAAGGATCGCTTCAGCATAATCCTCCAGATGCTCCCTGCGATCGAGCCTAGTGAGGATGACTGGATATTATCATGTTAATCGCAACTCACATCATGTGGATCGTACACAAGTTCATCGCAGGAAAGACTCGATACTTTTCAGCTGCTTCCGCAAGTAGAGCTAGCGTTTCAAAGTCAATTGTACCCAGTTCAGGCGGTGGCTGAGGATAGATGAATTGGAAGAGTAATTCCAAGGTAGACGACGACTCCGGTAATGGGACGATCTCATCGAATATGCTGTGTTCAGGTGGTGAGAAGCCCTCCGTGCAGATAGCCAAGTTCATCCTGTGTATGCAGAAGAGAATTCTATCGGACGATCGGAATACAACCTCTGCATCGGGAGAATTGACTAGAAACCATGTTCGACGATTCAGTGCCAGACATGAACCTGGAAATTGTCGGACACTTACAATTTTCAGAATGAGGCAATTCGTTTTCCGACAATGGATTTTCGGCCATTATAGTTGACATCGATGGATAGATGAGAAAGAAAGCGCTTCGACACAGCCATAGATTGTCAGAGGCGCCGCCTCATTTTTGCCTCGTGGACCCGGCCTACGCAAAATTCTAATTTTGGAAGGCGCCAGTTTCGGCCTCAAGATATGGCGTAAAAGCGACTAATTCATGAGGTACAAGCTGGTACAAGAGACAGTCTCAACGATGCCCCGTGAGCAAGCTCCTTTGCTCGGATTCGATCCGGGTTTCGGTTGGAAATGTTTTTTCTTTCTTTTGCGAGTCAGCGTAACGGATCAAGAAAAGGCAGAAATGAGGTGTTTCAAGCTCAAGTGTTGAAGAGAGGATTTCTAAAAATGCAGTTCAAACTACTACGTTCGGCATCCGGTGATCGGCAGAATTGGAAGAAACCCTAACCCCAAATAATAGAAATGTCAGTAGGCAGTGTTGGCCACTCATCCACCGTCCTCGTCGCTGGCTGCAGCATCCAGCTTGTCAATGTCCACCGCCGGCCTATCACGTCGTCGCGCAGCAGCATCGTCAAGTCATGATTCAGATGGCTTGCCCGTTCCATCTCTGACGAACTCTGTCGGCTCACAACCACATTCGAATGGTGGAACAATACATCACGCAGGGTCTGCTTTTGTCGGCGGTAGCAAGATTGCATATGACCCTCGAGATTTGGATCAGGATGCGGGAGAGGAGGCTAGAATTGGCGGTAAAATGCCGCGGCTAACGATTATGGAGGAGGTTTTATTACTTGGACTCAAGGATAAGCAGGTACGTTTGTTAATGGAGTTGCTTATTTTCATTATATCTATTTTAACCTCCTCAGACTGAGCCTTTTTGTTTTGTAGGGATATCTATCATTTTGGAATGACAATATTTCCTATGCGTTGCGGGGATGTATACTCATCGAGCTGGCGTTGCGCCGGCGCATTGCGCTCGTCAAGGACCCAAACAGGAGACGAATTCCTATCGCGGAACGCATAATAGAGGTCATTGATGACCGTCAGACGGGAGAAACGATACTTGATGAGGCTCTTAAGATGATGAAGTCTCAGGAGCACAGTAAAATGGGCATCAACAGCTGGATAGACTTGCTAAGTGGTACGTCCTTTGTCATTTTACAAAATTTTGTCCGTGTCCTTCTCTTTTTCTTGTTCTTCTTGTTTCGTTAGTTGTTGTCCATCAGACTTGGTTGAACCAAATCGAACGGACTAGGTTCTATCTCACTTATCGAAGCTGACAACGCCTTTGTTTTTCTGCGAAATTTGTTCCTCTTCGGTTCCACCTTCTTTGCGGAAGCACATTGTTCCTTGCTTCAAGCCATGTTCTTTGGTCGCATGCTACAGACCGTTTGTTGCTTGATCACGATCAACAGGCCGTGGGTGGACCAGGGAAGAGTAATCTCTTGCTACTCTTCTATGTGTTCTCGTGACCAGTAACACATGTTTGATTGTATTGAGTTGACCCATCAACCGGTAGCAACTGCTTCACTGCTTCGACATGACTCGTCTTCCTTCCCTAAATGGTCTTTTCGTTTATTTATCTTTTTCCCTGCTGTTGTCCACCTTCTTCCTTTGTGCGCCCATATGCTGCATGCTTCTGAGGGGTCGATCAATACTCATAGAGTATGTCACCCGACGACAGGGAGCATTGGCACTGGTGCCCTTCCAAATCTTAAAGTTGGCTTATCCTTCCGGCCAATCTAGACCTAAACTGCTTTAGTTTCCTTCTCGTCATTGTTATACCAGTTGTAGTAGAAAGTGGAAGCAGCGATCCAGCCTGGTTCTTTATCTTCTGATATTCCATTTCTTTGATCTCCTTCTCTAATTACTCTCTTCTCGTTACTCATCCATGCCAAAGCTGACTTTTTCCCCTTGTTTACAGGTGAGACTTGGAACGTTATGAAGATCGGCTTCCAGTTAAAGCAAGTACGAGAACGACTCGCGAAGGGCCTCGTCGATAAAGGCGTTCTAAGAACCGAGAAGCGCAATTTCCTCCTATTCGACATGGCAACGCACCCCGTGGCCGATGTGCGAACGAAAGAATCTATCATCAGCCGTGCCGTCTCGCTACTTACCGCAACAACTGCTAGCGTCCCGCCAAACGCCCTTGACAAGGAAGGAACACAGTGCCGCGTCCTACGGGCCGTGTGTCTCGTGTGTGCGGCATATGCCGCGAGTGTGCTGGACAATGCGTTTGCGCGACTCGGGTACGAGGAGCGGGAGGGGGCATTCGGGCGATGCGATGAGATTCTAGCGGAATTTACAGTGTGGCCGTTTGGTGCCGTTGAGAGTTCCGGGGTTAGTGGAGAAGGGACGGCTGCGGCTGCGGCGAGACGGCGGCAGGCGGCTAGGATTGGTAGTGGGAGCACCGTGAGTGGACGAGACTCGGTACTTGGGCTTGTGCAGGAGGTGAAGAAGGAGTCATTGGGAGAGGAGGATCTCAGCTTTGAGCTGATTGCTGGGGTACTCGAAGTGCTGTCGAAGCTGGATTCTCTGCTTTGAGGGCCTATCTGGGATCTTGTACTCTTTCCTACCTCCCCCTTTCTTTTTCTTCCGACTAATTCCGATCTCTCTTCGTCCACTTTTGTGCCATGTCCTACGGTTCTTGTTTTGTCATACTTGTTTTTCGTTGGCTTTTTTCGAAGTAATATCTTGTCATATATAAATTCAACTGGATATCCAAATTTTCTCTGCGGATCAGTTGTCAAGCTATCTTTTTTTGATGTAACAGAGCAATTCTCACTATAGCGATCTGACCCAATTATTGAAGGATATCTGACAAACGATAATTATGCGTGACTCGTGTCCAGAAAATTTGCTTCGATCCACCATCACAGCAACGGCCCTTCAACGTGTCGACGACCACTCCTACATCCTATTTTTCAACATTTACAATGTCTACTTAGATATTGATCGAATTACGAGAATACCACTCCAACATCATATATGGGTCTTCCGGATGGAACTATGGTGGGTGACCAAAAAAAAAACGCCGCAGATGACTCTTGACAAGGCCCACTTGCGTCGCTCCACACCGTGCTGACCGCCCACGACCAGAATCAGCAATTGAATCGCATTACACATATACTCACCTCTCTTTGGTCTGATATGTAGATCTCTGCCTCCAATCGTCGGAGATTTCGGTGCGTTGCCACTTATCGGTTACAGAAGAACTACGAGATGGCACTCGGACTGGTATATACATACATACGGCATCTGTGGCTGAGCTCACAGTGCTGCATGTCAATCGGACCAAAAGTGCCCGTCCATCACACCAAGAAGAGCCGGATGGTCGCTAAGACCGTCCCTTCGGGGCTCGAGAAGCCCAGCCAAAGAAGCAAGAGAAGGATGCAATACTTAATGGCGGTAAGTTCGACTAGTTCAGGGTCGTACCTCGCCCCGCCTCTTAAGCCATAGCCTACCCAACTCATCGACGTTCCCTTCCCCTCCCGCCGTCGACCTCTCGCTAAGGCTTTGCCTCTGTGTCCTCATCGGTAATCATCTGGCGATTGAAGATCGCACATCTGGTGATGTGATCACGCCTGCCATCGGCACTGGTACCCGTGCTGACTCCCTTTTCATTACCTCTCATGTACAGCATACTCTGGGCCAGACAGTAGCAAGTCCCTTACTGCAACGGAAACAAGCTTCAGTGTGGAGCGTCGCCGAATACAATTACCCACCGTTGATCCGTGTCTCCTTCAAACTGGCACATAGATAAAAACTGAGCATCGTCTCTATAGCGCGCTTTTCATAGTACAGAATCATCGCGTATACTTCGGCCGAGTATATTCGGACGTTTCGTCTCAATTATCTTGCTCCAGGTGAAGCATACGTTGTTTTTTCGTCGGTCATCTCCCCTTCGGGGACCCAAGCTTACTAACAACTACGATTCAAGACTGATTATATCGCTGAGCTATCCTCCCCTGGAGCAGATCGCCCATTCATACCTGTCTCGCGCTCGGACGTACGCCACTGTCAGCATGAAAATCAGCGAGAATGACCCGTTTGCTATTTTCACCACGCCCCCAGCAAACGAGACCCCGGCGGAAAAGAGTACTCGGGAACGACGCGAGGCGGAGGAAAAGCGTGTCAGTGACCGTATCGACGAGGAAATCAAGGCTGAAAAGGCTGCGATGAAGAAACAGAGGGCTGTCGTCAAGGTACTGTTACTTGGACAGTCGGAAAGCGGTGTGACCAAGTCATTTCAATACCTACCTGGGAATCTGACTGTGAAATTTTATCTTGGCAGGCAAATCTACCACTCTGAAAAGTACGTCCGTTACCCTTCACATTCCATGAACTAATATTCTGCACTCAGATTTTCGTATGAAATATGCTCGTGCCGCTTGGAAGGCAGAACGACTCTCATGGCGCGTCGTTATCCAGCTGAACCTTATTCGTTCCATCATCACCATTGTCGAAGCCCTACAAGCCGAGATGGACGGCGAGCCTATTCGGGTGCTAAGCGTCCCCCGCCCGTTCCTCACCCATGCAGAAAAATTGGATGTACCACCTCCGCGCGATTCCATAGACTCTACCTCCATGAATTCTGACATGGATACATGGGCGTCAGAGCCTATACAGTTTACGGACGAGCACGAACTACTTAAACTCAGACTTGGGCCACTCCGTCGTGTAGAGACCGACCTTAAGCGCCGTCTCGGGGCGGGAACAGAGGAGGTTGTAGGCGGGGGCGGTGGTGTACTCGGCGAGGATCCTGTTGGACGGACGAAGGAGTTTGGGGTCAGAGGGTGGAAGCATGTATTTGAAGGTCCGCTTGCTGCGCTCAGTGGCAATAGTCAACACAATTCGCGGGAGAAGGCCAACGTTGCAGATGATGCGACCGAGGTGATTGCGGAATGCAAGCAAGATATGAAGGCACTCTGGGTGGATCCGACGGTGAAGGCAGTTCTAAAGAGACGACGTATACGATTGGAGGATTCTGCTGGCTTGTACGTCTTCTCTTTGTTCTGAGTGCGTAATGTTTTCGATGCGTCCTGGAAACCTTGCAGCTTTCTAGATGATCTCGACCGTATAGCGACGAAGCATTACGAACCTACTGACGACGACATTGTACGTGCACGACTCCGAACTCTCGGAGTCCAAGAGTACAAAATCGAGTTTGAACAGGATAACTCCCTTATGAGTAGTGCGCTCAGTTTCGCTTTCATTACTGCTGTCAACGTCTGAAAGTCGCTCCCCCAGATGTGGGTCTTACTGGCAATTTTGGCCAGGAATGGAAGCTTTATGACGTGGGTGGAGCACGAACCGCTGTATGTCACCGGTATCCCCGTTCACTACGTTAATCTCACTACCGGTAGCGTAATGCCTGGCTTCCTTACTTTGAGGGTGTCAATGCCATTATTTTCCGTGTGTATATTCCTCTTCATTATTCCTTCGCGTCACGTATCTCACCTTTCTGACAGTTGCACGTATGCCCCATTGCTGATCGTTATATCATCTGTGTGTGACCGAAGAGCGTCTTCAACAGCCATTTCGTGTTTCGATGAACGCCTCCTTGAAGACCCTGACGTCAATCGCCTCGAAGACTCATTTCTCCTTTGGCGGGCGGTATGCAGCTCCAAGATCCTCGCGAAGACAACCATGATCATATTCCTCAACAAATGCGATATCTTGCGGAGGAAAATCAAGAGCGGCGCTCGAGTGAAGGATTTCCTTCCCAGTTATGGTGACCGTCCGAACGATGCCCTCTCTGTCACCAAATGTACGTATACCTGACCTTGCTTTTGCATCCTTAGTCGTTTCGGAGCTGAGAACATCTTGAAGATTTGAAAGATAAATTCAAGGATACTTTACGGCAGCATTCACCTGAGCCACGTGTGAGTTACTTCTACGCCACCTCTGTCACCGTAAGTATCTATGTTTCTATCGCACTGTACATGGACGCTTACGCTCTTTGACCAAAAGGATACGAAAGCTACGGCGACAACTCTTAAAACTGTCAGGGACAGTATTTTACGTGAGCACCTCAAGAATGCAGACTTCGTATGAGCATTCCCGTACATGAATGGAGCGACCCCACTCACTTTCTCGCTCCATGCTTTTATTTCCGCTCGATTTGTACCTCCGCTCCTTTTCAGATTTTATGAATGGTATCTCACTCGGGAGTTGTAGCTTTGAAGTGTTCTAGTTTCTCCAATACAGCAGGATTGCGATATATATTGTGAAACCTAGACGTGTACATTGACCTTCTTAGATTACTTGATTTATCACTAATACGATCACGTCTCTAGCTCTCCGCTCTCTATATTTCTTTAATGTACAAAATCCTAGTCTAAAGGGTGGTTCACAAATACTGTAGCTGTAATTTAATTGCGCTTACGATCTTAAAGTTATGTAGTATCTATAAACAAATTCACGTAGAACTCCATAATGGTATTTTTGACACAAGGAATTCTTGTCCCCTTCGTCCTAAATCTAGGTCGAGTGATGTCAGCGAAGACAAGATTCATTCGTGTCCTTGTTCATGGCGTTGACTCAATTGTCCAGCCATCCGGTTGCTTGGATACGCCGACAATATCGCAGCGAGAGTACTAACCCAATGCTCCAAGTATTACCGTTCTTAGCAGGATTGTTTGACGTGAGGAAGTAGTAGCTAAAACAGTTAGCACTGTTCCTTCTAAAAGTACTTACATCAAACA
The DNA here is from genome assembly GCA_017657295.1 of Termitomyces sp. DKA64. NCBI lineage: Eukaryota > Fungi > Basidiomycota > Agaricomycetes > Agaricales > Lyophyllaceae > Termitomyces > Termitomyces sp. DKA64. The sequence goes on along the minus strand of JAGGAV010007852.1, from coordinate 23,457 downwards.
ATCCAGAGAGTCACTCCATGTATGCCGCGGTGAATTAAGACATAAAATAGATTTGAAGATGGAAGAAGCAAGGGACAGGTAAAATTGACCCAAAGGCTGCTGTCTTATACAAATACATACTAGATCGGCTCGCTACGTAAGAAGCCTCCCTTGGAAGGGATACTGCCCGACTCGGACATGCAAATCACAAAGAAAATGAATTGAGCACAACGAAAATGAATTGAGCACAACGAAAATGAATTGAGCACAACGAAAATGAATTGAGCACAACCAAGATGAATTGAGCACAACCAAGATGAATTGAAATACTAAAATGCAAATGGCCTGGTATCTCATCTAACGCAGACGATTTTGAGTCTCCCTAAACCGATGCTTCGAATGAAGCCAGGAACCGCTATCCGCTTTAAAAGGTACCGAACAAAAAAAGGTGGCCGAGCGCATCTGAATCGACATGATTATAACGCGTGGACGCGTCAGGACTTCGGACAACGGGACTTGCCATCCTGTTTGATCTGTCTGCGCTTTTCAGTCGTACAGGAAATCGACGACGTTGGTGGTCAGGACCAATTGACAAAAACTCGGAATTGGGAGGGTTTCTGGACGAAGAGGGTGAGTTCTCATCATCGTCATTGACCTACTGGACAACATTTGAGGTTGAGGTTCCAGCGGCAGAGTATACAGAACGAAGATCTGCTTGCTACTTTGAATGTGAGTCCAAACTCATGGAATTCTACTCTTCTGTATTCCCTGATTGATTGTTCTGCGTTATACCACTTCGAGCTTTCATCATTTTTCCGACCCAGATGGCAAAAGAAGGAATCCAACTCGGGATCTTCCGTGAGCTCTCAGAGAAACGAAAATCGACGGTCTCCTAGATGAGTTGCAGCAAACATCGAACCTCGCAAATACACATTGAGCCCGTCTGGAATAGATAAGATTTGCTATTCTTCTGAGTGCGGAAGTTTGGATTCGTCGATGGTGAGCGCCGAGAGAATTAGAGGTCTGTAGCAGAATCACGCAATAGATTCGTGGTTTCGGCATCTAGTCCCTGCATGAGATCAGCATGACCAGAAAACGAGACGATGCCCTTTCGGGATCCCCAACATCCACGAAGGTTAATATACTGCGTTCGGCGGTACGATTTCAAGCCAACCACTGTCTTCCAAGTTTATCTTCATTTGGAACATGACTCATTCAGCGGAAGCCCTGGCAAGATTGTGGTTGAGGATTTTTAATTTATAAGAATGCCAAAGACAACCCTGTTAACCGGAATGGTGATTCCCCAAGCAATTGAGAGTTTCTGTCCTTATGCATCTGATTGGCCAATGGATAGAAATATTTTTAGCAACCATGGCTCTACAGCATGGTCACTCACAGGAGGGGAACTACAAGAAGGGTCTAAGGTGTGTATGCCCGCGCACTCACAGAAGGTCGGAGAGAAAGGAATGCCTGAGAAATGCAAGAACCTGTTGTCCATAGGCGTATATTCTGCCGAACCTTTCTTGTTGTGAGAAAAATGACCGTATCCTTATGGTGTACACGGGGCATGAGACTTAATGGAGTTGTCATCGGAGATGGTGAGTATCAATCTTTCCATAGCGAAAGCAAAAGCAACCGTTGAACTCATATTCCGAGATAAATGAACTTTCGCAGAAAAAGAAATCAGGATATGAGATACGTCAGCCTTGGTGCAATCAGTCAAGTTGCAACGACCTTTAATCGCAGCACTAGGCCGTTTGCTAATGTACAAAGAACAGCATAACACGTTGAATTTAAACGCAACGCGTCGGCCCTCGTGACTGATAAGTAACAATCCAACGTGTCCTAGTCCAATCTGAAACTCCACTATTGAGTAGGATCTTGTCTTGTCCCTGACATTTTTTTAATTGTGCCACAAATGCAGTCATCCAGAACCACGAGAAAAGCCATATATACGCCGGATTGTCTGATATCTAGCTCATGTATATTACCCGTGTAAGGGTTAGATAAACCTTACTAGCTATAGTAAAGGAATAAGTAACAGTAAAGAGTGAAGTTGTTTGACAGCCTTCCCCAAGTTTCTCACGTGATCGATAAATTGCCCACGGTCACGCATCTTGCCCTTGCCACGATTTTTGTGGGCAAGGAAATAGACAATTTCGCCTATAGTTATGGCTGCGAAGGTAAAAGCGAGGTAAGAGACGTTTCAAGTATGTTTTATGGATTTTGAAACCTGCTTACCTCATATAACAGGACACTTATCGTTCGTCTGATCTCGACAGCTCAAACGGGCTTCTTCTACACAACACAGCGTCTTCGCCAGGGTCCAAAGCTTTCGGCTGTCAAGTACGATCCTAAAGGTGAAACATACCTGAATTAAAGTTTGCTTGTGCAAAACTGATGATTTTTGTAGTTAAGGCTCGAGTATTGTTTGTGGAGAGCAGGAAGACAAAGAAGTAACAAGTGGACCCAAGATTCATATTTTCTGCCATGTACCGCACACGATCTCCTTTCCGTTTCGTCTTGTCGCATCTTCATGGTAGGATAGATTCTTTTAGACGTGTGGTTTGTCCTCTGTGCGTCCGTATTCTTAAAACGACCGCATGACACTGATCTCTTACATCAGAATGGCTTTTGATTTTCACTTATATGTAATGTAATGCGGTTCTTATACCTTCGGGTCAACAAGAGCTTTGAATCAATGCCATCCTCGGAATATCTCTCAAATTTCCTTGTACATTCCAAGCGGCCAAGACTACGTACGAGGCATCGGCAGGAGTTGCCGCTGATCTTCTGTAGAGCACTGCCCTTGCTGCAAATTTTCTAAATGCTCGCCTCGCGGACATAGATTCCGAGAAAGAAAGTAATTGTTGAGGATGCCGGTGCTATCGGGAGTAATTGACCGAGTTGACCCCTGAATCACCATCAACAATACCTGGCTCCAATTATCATAGACCATAAGTTTGAGTTCTGCGGAACAGTTCCACCTCCCGGTACCGTTGTTGTTTGCCAGGCCTTCCGATGAAGCGTCTGATCTCGTCTTGATATTGGCTCGCAACAATTTGCACTCAAGGAATATGTTTCGTGGTTGCGGTCTAAATCAGAGTTGAAGATGAATGATACTTATGGCCTTTTGATTTGACGTCATCAAATATTTGATAGATATATGGAGAAGAAAGCCACAAGTGAAGGAGAACCAACGTCAAGTTACCGTTAGTCAAGGCTGGTTTTATGTCACCAGAGGGGTGGAAAGTTGTCTGATTGAGACCGATTTCTATTGGGTATAACATGTACCAACCTTTCGAGAGTTTGCCTCGTCAACATCAAGATGCCTAGCATGTTCTATGAATATCCCGCACTTACAATTTTGCTTGGGTGTATACGTCAGCAGCTGAACTTTCGCCTTGATCTCGAGTGATTTTTGCTATCGTGTTGCGTACCAACTTTTGGAATGCCGATCAGCATGATACAGCTACCTAGGACAGCCCTGTCGTAATGTCGTGGCTGTGTGTTCGGTCTTCAGAAAAAGCCCAGAATGTAGGTCGTTGAGTTGTAGGCTGCTGGCCGAATGGCTCCTGATGTTTTACATACTCAACGCTACGGTTTTAGGTACATGACTCTGACATGGAGAACAGGTGCTACCGTCGCTGCTAGAAATACATCCGAAATTACATTTGTTACGCGCCAACGCGAAATAAAATTACATGGAAGTCAGCCCAGACCATCGACCGTTCCAGTGAGATACATAATTTACATACATTAATATAGCCAACAATAAAATCAACGTCACACCCTTCATTGCTCGCCATCGATACCGGTGACTTGCAAAAGGTGCGCCAACCCCGAAAAGCATTGTTCACACTTCTTCCTGATCCAGCGACGGTGAGCTTTCCTGGCATTTAAACGCAGCTGGATGCACGTTAGCCGCTGCAGACACCCTAAGGCTCGCACTAGTCTCCGCCAGCCAATGTTGTCATGCTTAACTTCGTCTAATCCAAGTTTGTCACTCGGGATCAGCCAGAAACTGAAGGTAATACGCTCCATTGTGTCAGGGAGCTGAGATAGTAATGTGATGACCCAATCAAATGAGAGCTCTTGGACACCCGGATAACTGATAGCGTGTGTCGGGTCCACAAGATCGGTGAAGTGGATCGACTTGAGATTGGTATTCTTCCCCAACGCAAAGGTGTGCGCAGCATCTTCTAACATCAATGGGAGTAAGTGTTGGATAATCATAAAGGACAGGTTTCGTCACTTACTCAATCGATTCTTGGCAGAGATGACGAGAGAGTGAAGAGACTCGCCCACAGACGCTAAGAAGTCTCCTGCAATGCGTTCATCCCTCGTTTCAACGTCCTCGAGGACAATCGCCTCCACTTGTCCCTCTATAATCCCTTCCGATACGAGCATTGTCAATGCTGGGACCACTGGCATACTATTTGTGCCTAGGTGAACTTTTCGCAGGTGCTTGAGCATCTTGCCTCTTCGACCTGCCTGTTTTATATCAAAGCGGTCTCTCCATGACACATTCTTCAGCTGCAAACTCTCGAGCTTGGGAAATTGCTGTAGGAGAGCCGTAAAGCCTGTGTAGTTGATGCGACATGACTCGAGTCCCAGGAAAATCACGCTAGGCGAGCCGCTGAACCAACGCACATCCGGCATGGTAATGCACCGGAATGACAGAGTAAGATGGGTGAGGCTCCGCAAGGAGGCGAGTGCTGCAAGGTCGTGTTGGTGCTGTGGATAACATTCGGATCGTAGGAAGAGGAAGCGGACCGTGCTGTGAAAGTGGGAAATGGGTCGCGCAACGTGAGACAAAAAGTTGACAAACGATTGTGGCGGAAGGGAGAGGTCGAGGATTTTGGAATGGAAGAGATGATATCGGCTCCGCGGCTGCCACGCTTTGCACACGAGGTTACAGGCCTTCAGAGCGCAGACGTCAGCGTGAAGGTAATCGATAATCATGTCGGTAAGCTCAACAGGAAGGACCTGATGAAATTGGGACATAGTGGGGCGTCGAGCTGAATGACATCAGGTCAGTCTTTCTTTTATAGTAATCCTTTCAAACGACACAGCGTGCCCCAATCATACCGCCGGTGGATACGAATTCAGCTGGGCTAGACTCGAAACTAATTAGGTGATAAGAGGCTGCATAATGCTCCGAGAATACTGGGTATCAACCCTAATCACTACGCGCATTCATGTGCGGAGAACCTGCGGCAGATGCGATGAGGAAAACGTGTATATGTATACCCAGATTGTCAAGTTCTTAGTCGATCAGCCGAGAAGGCCGTACTCGTTTTGATATAAATATGCGGTATCATTTGTCAGAGCTTCCAAGATATCCGCGCCTTGATGTACCTAGATGAAAGCTGAGTCCACAAAATATACCAAGGCTATCAAGACATGATGAAACCTTGGTTGTTAGGGTGTCGGCCCAACCGCATCTTGTGGCCAAGAATTCCCTTTGAGGATCTGATTTCTGATATCTAACGTGCTTCCCATGAATAAACACCGGAAAAATGTGGATGAGATCATGTACATTCCCTATTAGTTGTACATTCGTGAGATCCTTGAAAAGCCCATGCAGTACAAGATGAAATAATCTTTTACCATCCTTCAATTTGAAGCTAGTTCGTATGCGTTTCACAGCCCCATGCAGCTGCTGTCGATAGCTTTTTGTCCGGGCCGGAGGATAGAGCTCGTGCTATCATGACACGAGTCATATCAAAGTCCTGATCGTCTTTTGATACACAGCCTATATTGTTTTGATTGAGTTGTGATGCTCTGGGCTTCGAACTTAGTGCTCCAAATAGACCTATACGCGCACAGATCAATCGTAATCGTCGTGCACATGGTCCAGAGATGAACAAAGACTCCGAGAAAGTGGTCTGAAAGAATCAATCTGAGTGACATCACCTTTCAACCGCAGCTGAAAAGACGATCAGAACATGTCGTAAGAACGGCAGAAAATGTACTGTGTTTGTCCTGATTAACGTATTCCACACGGTGATGAGGATGCCACGTCTACAGCCACAAAGTCGCTTGGAGTTATGATCAAGATTGTGATGAAGGAAGAGGCCGGAGGCTCTGTCAAAGATTCTCATCTCCGCCTTGCTGCAGCAATGTGCTAAGACCTTCGCCCTTCACTGCTTTCTGAAACCAATACGATTATTTGAGTTTCATCATGACGACAGGAAGCGAAACATGAGCTCAAATACATTGACCCCCCCACATTGCTCGTTGGATTCTACAGTCCACCGTTCCGAATAAGCCCTTCGTTGAGCAAGTTCAGAGGACGCTTCAACTGGAGCTCGAAAGCCTTCCAACCAGGCATTGAATCAGAAGTCATATTCTAGCTTGAGGAGTACATCCCTAAGAGGCTATGCGCGGAATAAAGGAAATCCGTCTACGACCTGGGTCTTCTTTGATGGCCGCTGGGTGACAATCAGCGATAAATAACGCGTATCCCAGTTTGGGACTGCCTTCTGATCATTACTTATAGGCAAAGGCCTGACGAAGGCTGGATATATATATAACATCATTTGACTGAGTGGATTTAGCCTCATCATTCACAATAGTCAGAGTCCCGCCAACATACTAGCTCAAAGCTCGAAAAAAAAATTATCGCGGGAGAAAAGGTTGTCATTGTCGAACCTGGACGAAATCGTACTTTGACTTCTGCCTATTCTTTCCTGGAGCTGTCCGTTTGACGCTGGATGTATCACTACTAAGCCCTCCCTAAAACCCCACATTACACGACCCCGTCATCGTCGTTCTCTCCGTATTCTCAATAACGGGGATTTTGTCGCGCGCATGCTTAGGGCTCAGAAGATCGACAAGTTTGAGTTGTAGAAGACAGTGCAACTAAAAGAGAGAACAGGATCAAATAAAAGGGTTCAGATGGTGTAGGAACACTGCGGCGAACTGGAATTTGAAGACGCGAGAGCGTCAATTAGCCTTTTCCAGGCGAGAGAGGAGCCCGACTCATCCTGACCATGACCCTGACGCGTCAAGAAAACTATTATCGTTACAAGCAAGCTTGAGGTGGGTGCAGAGTATTTGACGGAAGCTTCCTAGCATGGGCTCTGGTTTTCCCCACTTGAAGTGAGGATCGGTGGAGCCGACGCGATAACTCCTCGGAGCGGGAGATGGCCAATAGTCTAAAGAATTTTTCGCATATGGAGATGTCGTTATTAGCATTCAAGTTGTTTCCGTCGATGCGTAAGCGTGCATCCGAACAATGGCATCTTGATAGACCAAATGAACACCATCAGTACAACGTCTGCGTGTTTGCTCAGGCCACAGGGCTAGCCGCCCCACGTCATCGTTTCAATCCCCCATATCATGATTATTCACTTACCGGTTGCTTTGAGTAGCAGCGACCAAAGACACTCGCAGTGGCCACTGAACAATCGTAATGGCCAGAACGATAGCCAAAATAGATTGACAAAGAGGGGGATCATTAGAAATAAAAACCTCTGGCTCGTGTAGCGAATTTCATCAGTTCTCGATTCTCCTCAACCCAATGTCCTCTTACGAAACCTTCGTGGAACTCTATCCTTTCGGCCTTCCTGATCATGACGACTTTACCCCCGAAGAAAATCAGGAAGCCTCGGAGATATGGGAAGAACTTCTGCAAATCGCAGAGAGACTCCTAAACGAGAAAGAGGAGTGGGAAAGTCTGGAAGACCCCGACCTACCTGAGTACAAGACGAGTGAAGAGTGGTTAGAGGCAGCCATAGAAGCGGGTCGCACAGGGAAATCTGCCGAGGAACTCACAGCACTTGTCGCACGATTAATAAAACTCTCAGAGGACTTCGAAACGGTGACGGAGCGCTTGAAAGAGGTGGTCAAGAACCCCAATAAAAAGGCCCAGCTTCGTCGGACACTAGAAGGCGTCTTTCCTTTTGCACAAGGTGAGTAGAAGTGGTACTGCACTCCTACGATTAAGCCTCACAATAACGGTTCGCAGAAGACGATTTTAGAGAGGTCTTCTTGCTCAAAAGCAGAAAGGTGGTCAATGAGAGCAATAGCCTGAAAGAAAGGGAGCAAGAAATAGAATAAATGTGATATCCAAAAGTCCCATAGAGATATGATGCTATGCAAAAAAAACAGTCACAAGAGAGATGTTGCAAGAATAACACATGTCATGTTGCTGGATCATGGAGAACGGCTAGCAAGTACCGGTCATCTATAGAATGAAACGTCAATAGAAGGTATAGATATGATAGAATATCCACAAACTAGGGGATATCATCAATTCATGCCGCTTTGTTCGTATTCTCATGAATCGGACCTCGTCCTGTCACGTTCACATCTGAGACGAACAGCCCCGATATGCAGATTAGCAAGTACGCACTCCATCTGTCTCCCCTGCATGAACTTCTTCCAACCCGCCTTGGACACTTCCTACAATTCGCCCGATCACCGTCGCGTACTTTCGCCCTTGCTCGCCCTCGAAAATGACTCCCGAATGTCGAATAATACTCGACGGGTGCCCCCTTGATAATAGCATGTACCCAAGTACAGAACGGTGAGATGAGAGCATCGCAAGTTGTGCTTCAAGTTCTGGTGGCATCACGGATGATGACGAAGGATTACTTGGAACAGTCTGGCTATCCGGATGGGAGACAAAAGATGTTCTTGCCGGTGCCGCCGTTCCCGCAGACTGTCATTATATGGGTGAGGCTACAAGGAAAGCTGCTGAGCGTCGTAGAGACAACGAACCATACTGTCAAGATGAACACTGGATTCAGGAGGGTGTTTGATGATGTTGTTCAGAATCAGAACTGGGCTCACGTGCTCAACCACGCGTCAAGGGAGGGCTGACGCGGCTGAGAATCGAATGTATTAGATTCTCAGACATTCAAAACCTAAGCCGCCTATTTATGATCTCACATTAAGGTTTACTCCAAGTAAACATGAAGGTTTAACCTGGCGTGGATTCCCGATACATGCATGTTATACTTTGTCACTGAAAATAGAGTAAAATAAAGTAGACTCTCTAACAAATACACAGTAGATTATTCCAGATTTAGTAAGCAACTAGTGAAAGAAATTAATCCTTTATGGTACGTGGAGAAATTATAACATTGAATAGTTTTATATGACTAGAATAGAGAGGATGAGCCCTCGATAATAACTAAAAACGTTGATTGCTTACCTCGTGTTTCCGCGCGTGAATTGTAGAGTAGGAAGGGGTTCTCTAGCTGGCAGAGAGATGGTGAACTTCGAGAGGATTCCAGCCATTGTCAAAAGCATTGTTGTCTCGGCGAAATTCAAACCTGAACAGAGGGCTCAGATCAATGGCAAAGTAATGGTAAAAGAAGCGCACCTGGACATCTGCGCCTCCCGAACCCGAAAGCATATGTCCTGGGATCTGGCTGTCGCGACTCGTTTGATGACGTTGACAGAGGAGAGGTAAATCGTTCTGGGTCAAAAGTGTAAGGGTCGGGATACAACTCTGGATCGTGTAGGATTGCCCTTCGCATGTGAGTTTTACTATTCAAAAGTAGACAATAGAAAAGACTCACCAGACGTTTGCTATAATGGTAGCACCTTTCGGGATGCGGTATCCCTTATATTCGTCGTCTTGAGTAACCCTATGAGGGAGAGCTGCTCATCATCAAAATCAGGTCTCTGGCATTCTAATCCTGATGGCGTACCTAGATTGCCTACTGGAGCATATCGAAGCACCTCCTTCATAAGTGCAGGAAGGTATTCGAGCTTGCCAAGGTCAGAAGGCTGGAGGACGTGACCTTTGCTGGCCATCGCGTCCAACTCGGCTTGAGCTCTGGTTTGGACAGATGGGTATAACGCCATGAGCATGATGAACGACAGAAGAGCAGATACCGTCTACCCGATCAGGCAGTTAGTACATGTCTTGAACTCTGGTTTAACAACATACAGTATCGCCGGCACCAGCGTACAAGCCGCTAGCACACCACTTAACGATGTCTTCCTGTTCAGGGTCCACCATGTCTTCGCCGTTGGGACGGAGATGTCGCGAGGTAAACGACTCGATGAATTCACCAGTTGCCTATCAGGAATATGAATGTATGGTATAAAGAAGCGAAAATGCCATCACGTACCATCTGCTCTTTGACCCAATCATGTGGGATTTCGGACAGTGCCCTCATTCGTTCTCTCCATGCCTCTCCTTGACGCTTCCACCCTGCTCCGGGGAAGAAGGATGGAATATATCGCACTAGGTGGCGTGGCATAAGGTTGAGACACTTTGAAGAGAAAACTTGACGAAACGCTCACTGATGGGAAAATAATCAACGAGCCATCTACCAGGTGCCATCGCTAGGCCGGATATTTTTGATGCTTCTTCATTGACCTTGATAAACGGGTCATCTTCGGTAACGGTATAACCAAAGGTCATTTTCATGATGACTGCAGTGACATTTCTGTGAGGGACACTGAGTCTCACAAATAAGCTGAGAGGAGAAGAAATATTTACCTTCTAATGTGATTTTCGAATTCTTGGGGATTGGCAGCAAACCCATGAAGGAGAGTTTCTAACTCGGATTGCAACAAGGGCCAATATTCTTGTGTCGCACGGGCACTCAACCCCGTTCGTAAGAGCCTTCGATATCGCATGTGGCGGTTGTCAAGGGAGGATATGTTGAAAACCGTCTTTCCGCGGCCACATATATCGTGGAACATCGGAAATCTCGGACGATCAGAGTATATGTTTCTGCGCTTTTCGAGAAGATCGTGTACGGCATCTGCATCGTTGAATACGACGGTACGATGATTATACACCCGAAAAGAGATGATAGGGCCTACGTTACGAGTTTATGTTAGTGTGAATGCTAGAGGACAGCACAAGAGCTACTTTTGAAAACACGAGCCCAGGAATCATAGAGTCTCCATGGCTCCGTAGTGCTGCTGCAAAGAAAATGTTTGACGCCCGAGAAATTATAGTTATGAGGTCCCGGCGGCAACGGTAAATCTGATATCCGAGAAAAACAATATAACAAACCCAGACAGATGATTAGACCACCGATGGTATAGAGATAAAGGGTCAGCATGGCTGGAGAATAGTAAGAACCTCTAGCTGCTCATTATATAGTCAGCGCTGTGCAATTGCGGTGGATTATGGAACAGTGTGACTCAGTCCTTGGTAACGGAACGCTCAGACGGTCCATTGCGTTCGATGTTGTTTTGATATCAAACGCCCACAACCACGTCCGAGTCAGAGAAAGCAAAACGAGGGATGAAAACACTTCAATAAAGCCGATTCCCCTCGTTCTCGGAGAGGAAGATAAGCAGGAGCTCTTACGGTTTACAGGAGAAAAATTATGTCTGGGGTGACTTTCGGATTGAGAAGTCCTTACTCCAGGGTACAAAGCCTATGGTGCTAGTCAAATTTATCAACGTGAGGACCAATAAGGGTGGCGCGACACCTTTGCAGAGCGTGTCCACCAATCATCACCGGCGAAGATATCTCCCGTGATGATACCGGGTCATTTTTGATCCCCGCGGTACCGAGTCGGCGCTTGTCCGCAGAAAAACCTAAATGCTGTGTAGTGCCCACCACGTGGACATGAAACGTCCTAGAGTATCGTCACAGAAAGAACGGAAAGGACTATCGTGGGCAAGGATGAGCAAATAGGCGTACTCAAGTCGTGGCCACGCGTATCTGATAAGTATTCAATTTGGGCCTCCGCTGCAGTGTGCCGGAGGACTAGAGGACTGAGATGTAGGCATGTAAATACTTATATAGTCTAGTTTACCGTGAGAGACAAGGCATCTCCCCCAACAGTCTACTTAGAAAGATGGTCCGCATTTTGAAGTATAAGAATCACAGCATGGCTCTACAGAAACGAGCGTTACCAATTCTACCGGAGACCCAAATTTCTGTGTTTACATAACTGCCATGTGCTGTGACTTATGGCCATTCTCAATGCAAAATGATCAGTGGGTACATCTGTACATAGACTAAGCAACGTAGGTACGACACGGTGTTACGGAATCATACGGAAAACGAACAGATATCCAGCCCAGGCCTCAAACACCTAGGATTTCTGCGACATTATCATGGCGAGGGATCATCCTGATACGGAATGGTACCGGTGACCGGCCAGAAAGTCCATCATACTCCTTAAGGTCGATGGGCTCTCCTGGGATTTCCTCCATTCTGAAAGTCCAGAGCATTCTGGAGATAGCTAAGAAAACTTCACGTTCCGCGACCCACATTCCTGGGCAGATACGACGCCTACCAGGGTAGCTATGAGCATGGTGATGGTTGATTTGGTTAGAGCGAACACATACCCCACTCCAAACATCCAGTGATCACGCTCATATGGGTTTGCTAAGTTGGCCGATTCGGACGACAATGTACAGTCATCAAGGTACCGCTCAGGCTATTAAGGGTAGGGTGATTCGATTATGGGATATTGATAACGAAGGAGAACCTTACGTTGAAAGTATGGGGATCAGGGTGGCGTCGAGGGTCATGATGCATGGTATACTGATCAGGATCCATGTGGGTCATCTGCAATGCATAGTTGTGTGATGGGCTTACCGTATTCAATACTATGACAGTGTCCTTCGGAATGAAGTGACCACGGTAAGTGACGTCTGATGTATTCACGTGTGGTGTCCCCAGCCAGAAGGGGTTATGGCAACGTTCAACTTCCTAGCAAATCCGATCAGTGTTTCAAGGCCCCGCAAGCACGAAGTTGGACCTACCTTGACGATGGCACGGATATACGGAAGATTCTTCTCATCCTCTACTGCGGGTAAACGACCTCGACCAACGACCCGATCAAGTTCTGCATGAGCTTTGGCTTGTATCTTTGGGTAAGCCGGAATGAGCGCCGAGAACCACTGTATAATGGAAGCAGTCTAGTCGCATGATGTCAGAAAGAAGGATCGAAAGACAAAATCATTCAGCTGACTGTCTCCACACCGCCGATCATGAAGGCAGAAGCCAGAATGGCCATGTCGACATCATCCAGCTCCTCCTCTGCCTTCGTCAGAATCATAGTCTTGGCCAGGCAATCAGGAAAAGATTCGCCACGTTCGAGCTTTGCTTCGATGTTCTTGAGAAAGCCACCGTACGTCTCCACCAGATCCAAATGGAGCTTCTTGCCTCTAGTGATCATATAATTTGGGATACGTTGGAGGAACGGGACAAAGTCTGTCAAATTAGATACCGGTCCGGTCGTATTCCTACAGGGGACAATTCGTGCGTCAGATCAACATTTATAGATGATAACGAGGGGGCGCGAACATAAATTCTCGCGACAGCCTGAGAGCCGTCCATACAAGTGGATCCTCTATGGTAGTTGTACGAGTCCCGAAAACGATTGCGAGCATGTTATTGAGTGAACATCGACCTGCATGCGGCTGAGGATTGACGGGTATTTTGCCAGCCTCCCCATACTTGTACAGTTCGCGCACGAGAACGGTAGCTTCGTAGTCGAGAACATGGGTGTAGTCATCAACCGCGCGTGCATTAAGCCAAATGGTAGCGATGCGACGATGCTTCCTCCTGTGAATGAATCTCGTTAGTTCATCTAACTTCGCGGTGCGCATCTGGAGGTCTACCATCGGTCGTTGTAAGGGGTAGCGGTGACACCTCGGCCAGCGAAGATGGTTTGAGATTTAAGAAACATCTCTTTTCTGGAAGAAAAGATAGCACCTTTGGTTATCATGAGATCTTTGACTATTTGCGGATCCGAGATGACGACGAAGAGCTGATTTCCAAGCCACATAGAGTAGATCGGACCAAACTTCTTCGCCCAGAAGTCAAGAGTGAGTTCTGGATAGTTTGTTAGAAATGGGAACGATCCTGAGCCACGAAGTTAGACCACCCCCTTCGGACAGAGTCTCAATTGAGCTTACCAAGGATGGGCAGTCCTATTGGACCGTCAGGAATGGGGTCACCGGCCTTATTCATCGATCGTCTGGACCGCAATATTTTCGCAACAAGATAGACAAAAACTGAGGCAACGAGAAGGATTCCCTGCGGAAGTGTAGAAAGACGAAGTGTAGGAAGACGCCATAGATTTCCGCCCACCAGGGAGAAGGATATCATGATGAGAACTAAGAGATGTGATACGAGCGGGAATGAGATATGAAGTCGGTTGGTTGGGCATCTCTTGTAAATCGATACCTCGTTATAACTGGGGCTGGCTTGATGGCTGTGCTGTTTTTTCGGGCCAGGATCGAGCGAAATCGAACATGTTGAGATTACGACCGCGTGGCCCGGGAAAAAGGATACGAGGGAGGCGCTGACACTTGGAAGGAAACGTTGATCGCGTACGAAAATACATATGTATGTACATAGTCGTCGCTTCCTGTCAAAGATGACGTCGAGTTACGACTTTGCGTGGCTTTTCACACGACATTTTGCAACCCTGAATGAAGATGAATCGTTGATGAGCAATCTCACATATCTTTACCATACCATGGCTCGTGACATCTAGGAGGACACTAGAATCGAGACGAAAGTCGACAAAAGGCCTGTGAGACGCTCTAAGGAGATGGGGACGATGTTCAGGGTTGTCAAAAGGCCGGCATCGCTCGTACGTGGTAATTGATAATCCTTAGGTGATGGTCTGTGCCCCGCTGAAAGAAGCGCGACAGGCGCGTATGTAGGTTCCCCCGGTTGCTTGACGAGCGGTGCCAGTAGGAAATCTTGGCGGCCACCGAGTTTCCTGGTGATCCGAGGCTCTCCTGACATGGAATAGCCAGACATCCTCCAAGATCAATTCCAACAGTCAACATTGTGTTTAGGCTCTGGACATGGGCCCCACGCTCGTCACGGTTTGCCGATATCGCATAGAAAAAAACCGTTGTGTGGGCCGTGGAAATGATGTTGTATGTAGAAATTTGCATACAGGGGTCGTCGAATTGATGATCAGTACTTCTTCAAATCAGCAAAAGGCGTGTCCAATGACACATGTCCATGTCAAGACCGGAATGAACTGGTTCGGTGTATCAATTTCTCACGCAGCTGGTAGGGTTGTCCTTCGAACAAATTTTGTTAGCCCTTACCATCTCGTGTTGAACGTTGAGGCTCTGTAGGTTGTTAGGTCAAGGTAAGCTCAGGGCTAACTACTTCAATGCTGTCCACCTTCGAAGCTGGTCATCTAGTTTATCGAAAATCTGATCATGTCCACTGGCACCAACCACCGTTTAGCGCGATGGCCGCCTTGGCTCTCTCGTTGGCTCGGCTATCGTGCAACGCCTCCACCCAAACGCCCTGACCATATCATCTGGTTATGGTCGTTCATCGGTGCTTTCTGTGGAATCTCGGTAATTCAAGCAGTTTTTGGACAAGCCCAGTACTTCATATCGAGAGGAGTACCATCTATTGTAGCCAGTTATGTGAGTTGTTGTGTTAGCACGAGGGTTTTCACGTTATAAATGAGGCATTCTAGGGAGCATCAGCTGTTTTAATTTACGGCTCCATAGAGGTACCGCTAGCTCAACCCCGTCCTTTGCTTGGGGGCCATTTCGTGGGGGCACTCCTTGGAGTGTGCATTACTAAACTGTTCCACCTTCTTCCGACAGAAGAACGTTTCCAAGAACTTGAATGGCTCGCTGGATCCTTGGCATGCGCAACCTCCATTGTGGCCATGCAAATTACCGGCACGACCCACCCTCCTGCAGGTCCGTTCTTTGCACTTCCTGATATTTGGCATGCTTTACATTACATCATTTGTAGGTGCAACGGCATTGCTCGCGGCCGTCAATTCTGATATTCGCGATATCGGCTGGTATTACCTTCCGGTGGTGTTACTTACCTCGACGCTTGCGCTTGCAGTCGCTTTACTGCTCAATAACATCCAGCGCAGATATCCCGTCTTCTGGTTCCATCCCGCAGTGTCAAAGCCTTCTCCTGTGTCTCCTGCACTTGGAGGGCCTGAGACAATCGCTGAATCGCAGACTCCCGCCGGAAGTGACGGTAGCATTGGAACGCCACAACGGCAAGTTATGTCACAAGTCTAATAATTATAGTGCGCGTTCAATTGTCAAGCTGTAAAGCCAATATCGTTACTCATGGCTTTCCCAGATTCGCGCCACTAGGTTTTGCTATCTATACCTCAATTGATGCTTCTTGATGTGTTGATCGTGTGGAGTGCTTCTTGATATCTTGGACAAGTACTTACGTATGAGTATAACTTGATATGGTAGAATAGCCATGTATATATGGACATTAGTCAGCTGCAATGTGGTCGATCGGACTATTCTTGTTCAAGACCGATTAACCCATGACTTAGCCTTCTGACTGACTTCACAACAGCTACTGTTTCGGGTTAGTGACACTGGTTCACCGTTATCGTTATAGTAATCAAACATCTCATAGATGGACTGCTCAAAATTCCTGCGAAAAGAGAAGTAGAAATGGAATCCGCTTCTTATGATATTATGGCATGAATCATAGTGTGAAAATTTTCTACCTGGGGTACAATGCTCAAGAAATTTTGCTGGCTTGCATGTGGTACGGTCAGAACTCATGGCAAGTTTACTACTTGCCGCTGATACGCATATGAGGATCAATTCTTTTCTGGGTTTGTATACTAATTGAAGTTATCCACGTTAGTTTGTGTCCAGCGTCAGCATGGAAGATTGACTTTGAATTGTCAAAGAGTCCAGGTGTGAAGGTCTCCTCGACCGAGTTCTCAATGGACATAATCAATGGCATGGAGTCCTCTTACCGACTGCGGTAAAATGACATGTTTCTGTTAAGCACTGCCACATGTCCTTTTCCATAGGTGAACACCAATGGCATAATTCAGATCTATTGACAGAAGCGTCCGTGGGGGCAAACTCAAATTTATATCTATCAGGCCATTCTATTTCAACTGTATAGGTGAAAATTTTGTCTGATGACTTGACTCTCTATTCTTCTTCGCGCTTGTCTCGAGTGATGACCATAGACCACGAGGCCACCTCCAGAAAAGAAATATATAAGCGGTCAGACCACTAAGCCATTCCGACACTAGTGGATGTGCATAACGATATGATGTGCCCTATAGAGTTCGCCACAACTCCTGCTGGCCCACGCGGGTCCAAACCTTAAGAACGTGATCACCTTCTATACGAAACAGGTACAATCAAACTCCGTTTCTTATTTTGTATGTCATCTCCGGAAAGTTCTTCGAGACGAATATCAGCATGGGTACCACTAGCAGCGGTGATAAGCTTCGAATTTTATCGACTTTCGAAGTCTGATTTACTCTTCACATAGTTCGCCGGCACTAGTATTGCTTTAGCCATACCTCTGTTCGTTCTCGCGAGACAAAGGAACTCGGTGCTTAGAAAGGCATTATCAGAGTCTAATGCCGCTCCTCCTAGGCGCAATGCAAAATTAGGGCGTGTAGGTCGCCCATACACACCGAGTTCTAGACCTTCCGATGTCAACGCATCACCTGTACACTTTGCTGCGCCAGGCACGGGTGAAATGCTCTCTGCCATATCTAAAGTAGACTCCAGCACAGCTGTTTGGGCAGGAAAAGCCTTTGCCATTGCCACGGGTATTGTGACTGTTGGAGGGGTTGTACTTGTAGTTGCAGTCCAGTCCTTGATGGGCGTCAAAGATGTGTGCATCTTCGCTTTTCAATATCAGGTAGACCTTTTACTGAGATTTTTTTCTACATAGACGAAGGAATTTGCGGATCGAATGAGAATATTAGTTAGGCGCGGTTTACCGAGTTTAACTTCGCGTATACACCGACCACCCGATGAGAATGATGAAGGTCTACCGGGTTCCGAATCATCGGGACCCGATCCAACGTGGAAGTGGGAAGAAGCGGAAAGGCGTCTGCAAGCTTCTTATCAAGGAGGCGGTTTCACCGCGTGGATTCAGACAGCTATAAAAGAAATAGGGGAGGAAGCAAAGATCGAACGAGCTCGGCGGCAAAAAGAGTACGAGAGCGTAGAGACGGATCGGCAACTACCCTGAGAGCTGCGGCACATTGTGAGCCGCCAACCTTCAAGATGATACTTCATCGAAATTTACCCATTTTGTAGTCATTGCAGATTTTTTCGGGCAAACTCTGACATGCGACGTCATGATCATGGTATAGTTCCAGATGGTGACACCATGATTGTAGTTCCCAGACGCCGCGGTTATGGCGCGGCTAGACATATGAGCCTTTTTTTGCGGAAAGATGACATCGTTTACAACATCTCGGCACATATCGTGAGCACGTCACTTGGGTCCATAATCTTTATCACAGTTTTTCGTGCCTCCCGTCTTTCCATCAGAACTAACTACACTTGCATAAAAATTGCCGACAGGTTTGGTAATCACCGCTTCTTTTACTGCCAGGCTGGTCTTGGTCTCACAAAGGGGCATGTAGCATATTCCCAAACTTATCTCGGGATCCTTTGATACATTATTCCATACCCCTGCCATGGGTTGTTAAAATATGGAACCTTCGCCGATCTTTTACCCCGGCACGGCTGTCTTTTTTTCCCTCTGTTTCTATGGTACGATTTTTTGTACCGCTCCAAGCGGAAGTTCTCGTATTGAGAAGCCTAGCTCCATGTGTGAAAACGAATTATATCAGTATTTTAGTTCCGGAGAAATCTTGGAAATTGAAGTATTCAATCTCTGCTTTCAGAGCACATAAAGTATCGAGACTTAAGCGTACAGTATCATATAAAAACATAAGAGGGAAGGGCTTGAGATGGCACGCCACAAATCACGTCTGAAGAAAGAAAAAGTCTTGTCGACACCTTAGCACACTTAGACCGTAGTTAAGTACGTTGTCTGCCACACAAGCCATGATACATAACCCCCTATCCAGCATAGATTCAAGCGCCATCCCGTCATTAAATGACATTTTTTGTATACATGGGCCAGACAAAATTATTCAAGTCACGCACTCTCTAAACCTTGGAGCCTAGGGAATCTACCCAAGGTAAGCAACCAGCCACAGATTTGTCCAATTCGAGGGCATACGCATAGCGGTAAATTCATGACATGAAAGCATAGGGGCGCGATGCCCTGTATCGATTTTGGTAGATGAGACGGCCTAATATCTCCACACCACAAAGGCGAGATACCCAAAAACTGTCTATGCCTTCTTCGCCTTGTGGACAGCCTTCCTCACTATATCTCTCCGTTGCTTCTTGGCCAACATGACAGAGAACCGACCAAAGTCGTTAAGCGACCGCCTCTTCTCTACCGCAGCGCGCTTCTGTGCCCATGCAGACTTCTCCCACTTCACAGCAAGAGCCTCCTTCTCAGCGAGTTTGCGGACGGCGCCAGTCCCAGCACCACGAGGGAGACCAGTGAGTTTCAGAGGGGTAAGGGAGAGGTGCTTGTAGGGGTATGCCTGGCGGGGAACGGATGTCGTGGGACCATCAATGATAGCCTGAAAAAAACAGATGGTCGGAAAAGATACGTGGGTCATAAACAGAAACCGACGTACCCGGTTGTGGTCGATGATCTCAGCAATAACAGCGATTTTGCCAGCGGAGGGGCCGGCCTTGAGGAGAACGACTAGAGAATGATGAGAAATTGGATATTTTTTGGTCGATGAGATTACTACTCTACGTACCGCGGCCGACCTCGACGAAACGCTTGAAGTTGGATTCCTAGAAAAGAATGGGCGGCATCAGCATATAATCTTTCGATACCCTCATGTGTCCGCCAAAGAAAAAGAAAACCGCAGCAAGCCCTTTCCAGCCAAAGCAAAAGTCCGCCCATCAACGTCATCCCACCAGACTTATCCCAATCCATCCAAAACAGCTCTCTGGCCCGTTCTTTCTCGCTGCGAGTTCATTCGTACAACCTAGCAGAGGTTCATGTGGGGCCGACAGACTTACGGGCATCGTTTGGTGTCTTGAGGGAGTCCGAGGAGGTCTTGATGTCGTCCGTTGTGGATTGTGGCTGTGGCTCGCGACAGTTTGTCTGTGTTTGAATCGGGAGTTGCCGGAGCTACCGACCGCGTTGCGCGCCGTTATTGAAAGCGTCGATAACGACCATGTCATTTTACGGTATATCCAGATCTCTCTATCACTGGTGCTCTGATGTTTAACTCCGAGTACCTTCTTACACTTAAAGATCTCTTTTTTGGAGCAAGCCACGCTTACTTTCCGTCATTTTTTGGAGGTAAGTAATTGTATCACCTTCAGGCTGGTCGCGGGACTCGGAACTTCAGACCCTTGGATCTTAACCTTGATAAACATCCCAAGTTGGTGGGGGGAAGGGGAGCAATGATAGAAGGATATATATAAACCGACCCATTGTGAGCCGTCGACGCAGGGACGCAGGCACGCACGAACACATGGATGCTAGCAATCGAAACTATTCTTTTCGCAACGAGGCACGCGGCGCGATGTTGCCGAATAACGTTAGTCTCTGGTTGCACAGGGTGAACGACTGAAGGATGGCTTCTAGGTAGGGGCAAATATGCTTCCTTAGCTCCCTTCTCTCGGGCACCACAACCACGCGCGGAGACGGTACCTGCCTGCGGCCCTTCCTTCCTTACACGTTGTCCTGCTCCCGGTAGATCTTGTCCGCATTTGTGCTAGTACCGAGGATGGCGTGTTGACGTTATCCTTAAGGTTCGTGCATTTGCACACCAGGCGATGCCGAAGGTCTTGTTCGAATGTGGAGGGGTATGAACATTGCACACGCCGAAAAAAGATGAACGAGGGTGGCAACGACCGGGTATCGATCCTAACCAACAACGAAATGAGGTGGCCAGAACGTCATAGTGATATATACAGACATTCACACTACTTGACCGTCAATCTGTCGCGAATGATCCCGTAACATGAGGACTTCCTTCCTTCAGAACATAGTATCAACTATCGGGATGTACAGTCCAATTTTCTGCCCGCCCCTTGCATAGTCCAATCCCTATGCACAAACAGGTACAGCGCTATAGAATCATTCACATCCTGGAAAGAACCTCAAGGATCTACCTGTTCCGGGTCTGCTAGACGCGGACATCGTCATTGCTTTCATCAATAACAGCCCTTTCAACATGTGTCATGCTCCTCTTTGTGGTAAACGGCTTGAGATGGAAGAACCCTAGCCCTATGTTTTTGCCACAACACTCACTGCGTACAAGGATGCACCGACGAAGAGGCTGAACAATGGCATTGGCGTGACGAGCTGGAGTTACTTGGTTAGGTTCATCTGGATGGGCCAACGTTCCCTCTTTCAGTAGATTATGATGTTTATGCTCGAAGGTCCCGGTCCCGGGCTGCTCGTCACCACTTCGCAGTGGAATTCAAAGTGTAATCTGAAAATACATTAAACATCCAATTCATTGTAATATCAAGTAGCTGGAATCTTAGATGTTATCAGACGGCTCCTCGAAAATTTCCATCTCTGCGGGGTCAGGTAGTGGGAACGTTGCACCTTCATTGTAAGCTTCAAGCACCTCAGGACGGGCGAAATAGCTCCAACTTGACACTCCCCCACCAGGCCGATCCCTAAGAATCGGTGCGTCTTTATACGCTGGTAGCTTCGTCTCGATCACATCTCGCAAGACACGACTGAGGTTCTTCCAGCCACCTTCTACCTTGGCACCGTCCGCAACGGTCAGAAGTACGACATTCGTCGCGGGTGTAGCCATGAACGGCAGAAGCGGGGACGTGCGCGTCCAGAACACCTGCATCGAGGGAATAGATTCTACCGAGCTGTCGAGCTCAGCAGCCGGGAACGAGAACGAGAACGATTCGATTGCGCTGTACAGCGCTTGTGGTCCTGCGTATGGAGACACTGGGGACTCCGGGTCGGCGGAGGGGTTGAGAGGATTCGGATATGCTAAAGGGACGGAGAGCTGGAATGTATAATTCCCGCCTGGCTGGGAACGCGCATCGAACGTGCTCGTTGCGGGAAAGTTCTGGTACACGGGGTTATTGGCGACATGAACGACTGGCGGAGTTGTGTTGTGAACGTCTACGGATTAGCTATCATAAGGGGGATTACCTGTAACATTCTGATCACTCCATGGGTTATGCCATATATGGAGAACTTGTTCAGTCGATGGATCAAGGTAGAGCTGCACCTCGCGCGTCATGAGGTCATAGCTGCCGTTCTCGAGCCTTTTGGCGCGCGTAACACTCATACCTTTTACCTTGAACAGAATTCCGGGCCGCTCTGTAGTTGAGTAAAATCTGAGGAAATAACTCGGTTATGAGAGTTCTGTTCTGGATTATCGCGATTGATGGGATTCGAAAAGATATTACACACAGAACTTGACCGTGCCATTCGACGACAGTGCTCTTGCTTTCGTCCGTGCTGGCTCTGATACGGACGAGGTCCGTCGCGTTGAGAGTCCGCCTCTGGGGAAGGTCATGCACATGACTGTCTGCAGTACTCATAGTAAGACGTGGGACGAAGTGGGTTCACTGAAACCTCGGGAGGGGGAGATGAGAAGTACCGGCGTTAAGAAATTGACCTGTTGATGCATAATGCACCACCCGGAGTGTATGGTAGACACCGGCGAACGTGCGTTATGCTCGCAGTTGGCGGATCCAGAGGCCTGTGTTTATTAGGGAACCATGACCCCACGTCGAGTACGTTATACACTCCACTACAGTACCTTTCATTATGACACTTTCTGATATTTAAGCTATAAAAACAATAATTATTTTTTATTATACTCCTTTTGTTTAACCCAGCTTCAAACTAGCTTAAAATTATCATCATGCTAGTTTTCCAGCATCATTAGGGCCACGAAATAAGATGCTAAACAATCTGGAAATAAAAACATTGGATATTAGAAGCCATATCATTTTGACAGTGGATATGATGTCATTGACAGCAAATTATAAAATGTTCCTCAGTCTATTTGTTCCCCAGAGCTCCTTTCCTTATTAACAATCAGCATCATTTATTCTCTCTCTCCCTCTCTTTTTCTCTCTGTTCTAGTATGAATTCTACTCTTACTGCTGCTTAATATGGATGTTGTAATTGATTAATCTGTCAACTTATCTACCACTTTAATGTCATTTGCTGTGTTTGCTTGTGCCTTTTAGAGAGTGCCATTCATCTCAAAAATCATCTTTCCATTCATAATGAAACTGATGATGGCCAGATAAAATTTTATTTTTTGCAGTAAAAGTCTTATTATTGATGTTGTAAGGGTGATCTCTGGAAGTGATGGCTAAATCATGCAGCTAGCAGAGGAGAATCCAAAGTATATTAGAAAAGGTAACCAACAATACAAATAATTAACTAATCACCTAGCAGAGGGGAATCTGAAGAAAACAAGTCTAAGGATCCCCACTGTTTGGTGTGGCACATCAGCTGGCAGTGGAGGCATGGAAACAACTGTACAGCTGACTGGAGCTAACCTTAACCTCAGGGAAGTGCTCAATGTGTAAGGGTGACCTCTGGGAGTGGTGGCTAAGTCATGCAGCTAGCAGAGGGGAATCCAAAGTATATTAGAATGGGTAATTGATGATACAAATAGTAACTAATCACCTAGCAGAGGGGAATCTGAAGAGAACAAGTCTAAGGATCCCTGCTGCTCAGTG